>JAQJVL010003260.1:0-65247 GCA_035578905.1 Stictocephala bisonia | reverse complement strand
AGAAAACCTTATAAACAATATTTACAGCTTTATTTCTCTTTGTGAAAATGTGCAGGTTCCTTCCGCTTGAAACATGTGAGCGCAAAAGTTCATTGTGGTTAGGTTTGGTACATATTTACCTCATAACTATGCAAGTTGTTTGTTTATTCCAACAGCTAATTAATGAAACTATTATAAACAATTGTCAAATTGGTATTGCTAAAGGGCTTGCATTGATACTTCTTAGAGCCTTTGGGGTTGTGCCCTGATGGAATTTCAAAATGAAGGTAGGCCTATGTGTTAACCAGATACCCTAAGAATGTCCATGCACAATTTCAACTGAATGGGTTCATTGTTTTTGTTTTATTGCTTCCAACGACCAAAGGCCAATTTTACATAAATACAATTGAATTATAACTAATGTCTAATTAACATGCAATAAATATAATACAAAAAATAACAACAATAAGGCGACTTAACTTACAATCATTAATCAGTAATGCATCAATGAGAAAATCAACAAGCACATAAGTAAATACTTTACACAATAGTGGTAACAATACAATAATTAGAAACAGGAATAGGAAACAAGCAGAAAGAATTTAATTAATAAGCGCTTAGGAAAATGGTGACTAATAATTAATAACTGGATGACCTCACGCAGAGCAGACAATTAGAAAACAAGGGAAAAAAAGAAAAATAAAGTAGTATATAGTACTGAGAATATGACAAGTAACTAAAATATGCACATAATATCACTGGACTGGAGGAAATCAGCTTTTTTTTAGTCGTTACGATGGTTGGAGTACCATTAATGTACTTTATAGTAAGCTCCTTTTCACCCCTGGCCTTACGCTCATCCAGCTGCTTGCGTAACTCATCAAGATATTTGCGTTCATGTATGCATACTGGTTCGGTCATGAGATACTGTAACATTAGCCAAATCATCTCCCGCAATAGAATCAATATTGAACTTTTTTAGTAAATTAATTGCAGTCTCTTGAATAGATATATGATCTTGAGTGGTCTATGTTTTGAAGCGGATGATTTACCAAGCCTGTAGTACACAAAATCAGGGGCTGACAGATCAATATCCTCAAATATGCGAGTGATTAGGGCCTTATCATGGGACTTTTTCACAGCACTGTTACTATCACAACTTTCAGGAATGTTATGAAGTAGGACGTTGCGCTTTCTAGCAGAGCGATCAGAAATTTCAGAGCAGACTGATTCGAAGGTAAGATTAGAAGTATTCTTTTCAAGAGCATTTACAGTTTGATTGAGAGAAACTATATCATTCTCAGCTAGACGGGGAACAAGTTCAGAGACAGTTTGAGATAGTTTAGTAATGTCATGACGCAAAGCAGATATGTCTTTGGTTACTGTAAGAACATCTTCTTTTGTGGCTAGTGAATCCAATCTTTGAAGTATAAGGTTGAGTGTGGTTGAATGGGGATCAGTCAGTTGCGTCGAACAGTCGACTCTTTCACATGTCCAACGCTTGACAACGCCATCAGCTATCTTTTTATATTCTGTGGCTGATAATTTAACACAATCAGGGTGGTACCAGCGTTCACATGTGCCTTCACATTTAACACCCTTATCAATCACCTTTTTAAAACAAATCTTGCATACTGTTTTATCTACGAACACGTCAGCCATCGGGTAGGATCACAAAAAAAAAAAAAATTTAACACGAATAAGATGAATGACTAACCAATTCAGAGCTACTCGATCCACCCTGAATAGGAAAGTGCATCAAAATGGAAATTGACGGTATGGGTTTTATCAATACAGTAGTACTAATATAGGTTTAATTCCAGAAATTGTATATAGTATGCAGTAATCTTCATGCAATCAACAAAAAGCAAGCTGAAGCTAACTGGGGAACAGGGGCTGCATGCATAAAATTAAAGCTATGCAAAGACTGTGTGCACATTCAGTTTATAAATATCATGCAGTAAACATAACATATAGTATAATATTGCGTAATAGAGGTTCATGCATTAGTTACAATATGAAGTTTGTAAGTCCCATGAAGAGCGACGTAATCAAAGTGGCTGTGGAAAGGTGAGGTAAAAAAAATTGAAGGCAATCACAGTCTATTTACATTTTGAAATGCTATAAATTAAGGTTATGTTTATATGCAGAAAAATTGATGCTCAATTAAAAATTATTCATGGTGTATAAAATTATGCCTAAGCTAGTGCATGCTTACGATCCACCCAACAACTGTTATATAATAGAAAGATGAATCCTTCTCCAAATGCAATAGGAAATCATGCAAAAAACTCAACGAGTCACTTCACTGCACATTGCATATGACACAGCAGACGACAACAACGACTATATTATTCCAAACTCTCTTAATTATCAAATTCCCGGTCCAAAGGTTAATGTAAAATAGATGTTCCATTGTAACTAGCCTATAAATGAATTTTTAATCCTTTACTTTCAGTCCACATTAGCAAAATACAATAATTATTGACTTGGGCCTTAGAACTTGTAGCATACTGAAAAAAATGTTCAGTAGTTATTGCGTGATTGAGCACGCACATACACACACATATGCTGTGCGCGCATGCACGTACACACACACACAGACATCATTAGATTTTTTAGATTTTTTATATAATAGAAAGATGGAAGAATAATGAAATAGAAATTCTTTTCAGTGTCAGAATGCTTTTAATGGTCTAAAAGATCTTTTAGGGTTACCAAGATATTTTGCTTATAGAGCATTTTTACCTCAAATTCAAATCTTTATTGCCGTTACAAGAAGTTTACATGCATGGCATTGTCACAATTGTCTTATACTATGATTTAAAATTAACTTTAACATCATTTATAAATTCATCATCATTATATGGACACAGTTTCAACAGATATTTTTTTAGTGTTTTTTTAAATTGAATATTGTTTAAACATTTTATATTGTACGGTAATACATTAAAATATCGTTTAGATTGCTCAATAAAACTATGAATTGTAGAGCTATATCGACACTGACTAGTCATTATGTTAAATCTATTTCTGGTGCAATAATTATGAACAAATTCATGTCTGTCAATTTCACTAAAATTATTTTTTGCAAAAACTAGGCAGTCTAATATATATAAAGAGTGTAAACTTAAAATATTGGCTTCTATAAATAGTGGTTTACAATGTTTTCTAAAATTAACATTAAAAATCATTCGCATAGCTCTTTTTTGCAACACAAAAAGTTTTTTTTTATAATTACTACTTCCCCATAGGACAGTGCCATAGCTGAGATGGGAATGCACATGTGCAAAATACACACACCGCAAAGCATTGAAATCTAAGGAATCCCTTAGCCTGTTTATTATGAATATACCCTTGGCAAGTTTTTTTGCAATAAAATCTATATGAAACTTCCACTTTAGGTCAGATTCTATATAAATACCTAAGAATTTAACATAGTTTTTTCATGCCTATTATTTAAACTAATACATAAATGTTGGGTTTTTTCTATATTTAAAAACAATTTATTAGATTTACACCAGTCTTCAACTATGCTATTTGTCTCATTTAATAATACAGTAGATGTTAGCAAATCCTTACATTGTATTTGTAGAGCTAAGTCATCTGCAAATAAATAAGGTCTGACATTATTTTTTTTATATTTACAGGCAAGTCATTAATATAAATAATAAAACATACTGGACCCAATATTGAGCCCTGTGGGACACCATGTATTATAATCAGAGTAAACACCATTACAATAAACAGTTTGATACCTTTTATTGAGATAAGATTAAAAAAATAGCATTTTCTCAATAACAATAGTCATTATTATCATAACATTAGTGTTACTGAGTCATGAAGCTACTTAATATTCTACTACATAAATATTTATGTAGTGGATGATGAGGTCATATAACTCAGTAACAAATAATGGAATTGATATTTTTTATGAGACTATTACAGGTTTTAAGGAGAAATGCATGTGTTATGTATCGTGATTCTGTTATAACTTAAAATACTTATTGAATTTGTTTTGTATATATTTGTTTGTTTGTATTATTATTTTGTATACATATATTTTTGTTGACGTCATGAATTTACTAAATGGATAGCTTGATAACATTTCTTAATAACTTAAATAAATTATTTTATTTTGTTTTTAGTTTGCTTTTATAAATTATTTTATTGTTATGTTTGCTTATATAAATTATTTAATTGTTATGTTTGTTGTTGTATGATTTAGCTTTTTATTGTTAAATTAATTTTGTGGTTAATAGAGTTTGTGCTTTTGAAGAAGAAGAAGACCTACAACGGACACTTTACTTAGAATTACTGCTTTCATTGTAATTGGGTTTATATTGTAATGAAACAAGCAAATAAATAAATTAAAACTAGATGCATGTTTCAACTTTCTACCAGTCTGTTTAGTAAAAAATTCTCTCCATCACATTTTGTCATTACTTTTCTTTTCATTTACTCATTCAAACACCCACATACAAAAGTTTTTTTTAATCACACTTAGCCTCCTCTTGGATTTTAGCACCCTGCACATGCATGTAATCATGCACACATTTTCTTTTTATTCTTATTCTTAGATGCAAAATACCAACACATCTCTGTGAGCAATTCAAAGTGAATATAAATGATGAATATGAGTGTAGGATGAGTGTTGTTTACCTGTGTAATCTAGTTACTAAGTTTGACTTTCCTCAGAAAGGGCTATTTATAGCCGAAAAGCAAGACCAACTAAGGGACTTAAAGGTTTACATGGAATCCTAACCATGTAGTAATAGTCTGATATTTAGCTGATTGACAAGCGTGGTACTTAGTTCTCTCCTTTACAATACACCCAGGCACTGACTTCCTCTCAACATGGACACACCAGACTTCTCTAATAGTGTCCATGCCAATATCTACCATTGAGCGGATGCCATGTCGGTACTATAGAGAATCGAGCATAAAACCTATTGCTTACAATCTCTAAAAAAATGTTTCCCAAGTAGCTGAGTTACAGCATTTCACCACTACTTCTCACATTAGATTAAATTATGTGCACTAACACACTTCATGCTGTTCTCCAATGCCCCACATGTTCCTTTGCCAAATACGCCCTAAAATAAGACATGTAATTTTGGAATATAGCCTCCTGAATTTCCAACTCCATGATCTTTTTCTATCATCTTATATCCATCAACTTTTCATGATCCCAAACCATTTCATACTGTTTCTCACTATTTTATTATGAGGTAATTCTTTTTAAAACTATATTTTGTATCCTAATTTCTTTTTATATCTGCTCTTTTTGTTAATCAAAGTATGGGTTTGAGAAGTTATTTCACTTGACTGTATTCACCGCTTTTTTTTATTAAGTCTTTCTTTCAGCGAGTCAACACTAGTTCATAATAAGTCCAATTTCTTAATGTTAATGGAGAAGACCACATTATGCTAATGTTTAACATCTCAACCACAACTTAAATAGCATTAACAAAATATTTATGTTTTTCCAATCTTTAAAAATGTTAGTTTATCTTGTTCAATTATTGGCATTTTTTTCATTCACTTACAACACAATACCCAAGTATTTAAAAACGTAATTCTTTTTATCTCAGTTCCCAAAGTTAGTATATATCTGTTGCCTCCATTTATAGACATTATTAATTTTTTTCTCAAACAACTTTAGTTTATGAATCACTATATCCTATAATCTTGAACCCAACTATTCATGTACTTCTTTAACCTTTTAATATGCATGTTTAGAAAATGAACAACTATTTTAATCTTACTATTACATACATTTCCTTAAGGTTAGGTTAAAGGACACTAGGCCAGGAATTAGTATATTGGAGAGATAGGACATCAGAAACTTACCTTAGAAGACAAGTTCACTAACACCAGAGAAGTAGTAACACACACAAAATAAACACATAATCTCACAAATGTTCAATGCCACTGGCATTTTCTTCAGGTGAGTAGACTCAAACTGAATCTACTCACCTGTTCTCTCCATCACATTTTGTCATTACTTTTCTTTTCATTTACTCATTCAAACACCCACATACAAAAGTTTTTTTTAATCACACTTAGCCCCCTCTTGGATTTTAGCACTCTGCACGCTAAAACACTTAAACACACTTAAACGGGTGTAAGTGAATGTTATAACTAGAAAAATAGTGTGCAAATATAAAGTTATAAAATTTTGTTGATATTATGTTGAAATATTTTATTATGTTTCAGAATTAGCAGAGAAGGCAGTCTAAAAATAATAGCATGCAGTAGTAGGTGCGGTAGATTTAGATTTAATTAGAAAGAGAGGGCAGTCTCTCTCTCTCCCTCTCTCTCTCCACTCACCTGAAGAAAATGCCAGTGGCATTGAAAATTTGTGAGATTGTGTGTTTTTTTGTGTGTGTTACTACTACTCTGGTGTTAGTGAATTTGTCTTCTAAGGTAAGTTTGCTGATGTCCTATCTCTCCAATACATTTCCTTAGTAATATTCACAGAAGAAATACTTTAAGTACTAATTGTAATACCTTCTTACAAACACCCTTATGCAGACAGCTTACAAAATTGTGTTTTTAAGAGCATTTCACTTTTCACAATATCGTGTACATATATCACATTTTTCTTCTATAACAAAACAAATTGGTACATTAAAGCAGAACTTTTTATTTGATTTAAATTTTGAATAAGACAGTAATCACTGTGCTCCTATATATTTACATTATTAGATTTAAATTAAATGTGTAGAGCTTTATTTGTATAAATATTTATAGAATGGCTGCCATTTTAAAGTGGAAACGGAATAATTGTTTTTTTTTTTTTGTTTTATAGAGTTTAACAGTTTAGATCGGCATATTTATTTAAACTTAATAGTTTTATCCATTCTTTTAATAAAAATTATTTTGTAAAAAAATCAGTTAAAACTGCTTTATAAAAGTAATCACGATTCCATAGATAGTTCTGGTATGTTTGGAATTATCAAACCATATCTATTTTATGGTTGACAAGCCAACTACTTAACTACTAAGGAGCGGCTGTAGATATAGAGCTAAGGAGTTGGCTTGCCACGCAGTGGTCCGGGTTTGATTCCCACTATGACCCTTAACAGGTTTTGCCCTACCGCTCCTGCTCCGCTTAACAGGTTTGAGTGTCACGTTAAGCCGTTGGTCCCCAGATTAAGTGTAGGGGAGGGCTTCTCAGCCCTAACTTCGCCTGGTAAAATAAGATGAACTTTAACTTTAACCATAACATGATGTTTTTCAGTTTTTGATTCTGCTTATAACACATCCATTATCATACAGATGCCAAAAATATCTGCTTTAAGACTTTATTACGAGTTAGCTAACATGATTTGGCTGCTTATAGAAATTATGTTTTACAAATATGAATTTTCTTTACTGTGGATTTATGAATCTTTATTTTAATTATTATATCGCTTTATCCTACTGTTATTTTTATGACTACCTCTTTGTGTATGTCATTTGTAAATTTTGATAAATAGAATTTGTTTACTTACTAAATTAGGCTTTTTTTCAAAATATTATCAATATGAATGCACAAGTTTGCACAATACTAACAAAATATTCTTATTCAATGTGTATTTATTGCAATTTGATTATTCATAATTTTCCCTGTATCTTGTTTACAAAATACGTAAACCGTCACATTTCTTGTTTTTTGTTGATTTTTAAATATGAAATTATTTTGTTACTTAAAATCAACAACATTTTGCCATCCCTTAAAAATAATAATAAAAAAATCTAAGTTTCTAAACAGATCCATTCTGGAACAAACAAATTACGAATTAGTACATATAAAAAAGTTTAAATCAAGTTACAAACATTGAAATAGTTAATCTTTGGTGGATTAAAAATGTATTCTAATTGTAATATTTATGACTAAAACAATACCTTTAATAACATAGCATGCAGATGGCATGTTGATAGTGACAAACACAAGACGACAAACTGTATCTAGTGAGAGCAGTACTACTGTGCATGCTTCTCTTATCTTTATGTTTTGTTCATGAGAGCTAACTTGAGAAAAAATTGGATGTGCCTGACATTTAATTTTGTAGTCATATTCTTAAACATTTTGAGCAATATACAATCTCACAAATATAAAATATCATGTAAATTTGTAATATATGATATTGAAGTTTTAAATTTTAGTTTAACATCATATTGTAAGAATACTGTTAGTAAATGTATTAATCTTATGTAATCATACATTACATTGATATATTATTATACACATTAGAAATGTTATTTTATATAAAACAAAAAAGCTACTCTCAACATTTTATTTATTTACTTTTAAAACACTTATATCAAGATAAACGGGTGTAAGTGAATGTTATAACTATAAAAATAGTGTGCAAATATAAAGTTATAAAATTTTGTTGATATTATGTTGAAATATTTTATTATGTTTCAGAATTAGCAGAGAAGGCAGTCTAAAAATAATAGCATGCAGTAGTAGGTGCGGTAGATTTAGATTTAATTAGCCGACAGCCCTTGCTTCACTTCTGGATGGTTCTCTACGCTTGCTTACCCTTCCCTCCATGGTTCTCTATAAACCATCACATCAAAATAAAAGACAGGCTGCTGCCATTATCCTAGATAACAAAGTTATATAGTGTAGACCTTTGAGACACGCTAGCAGATGGAGGACTGAGACCGGGCTCAGGTAGTCTTGTGCACTTATTCAAGGACCGGATTGCAGTTACAGCCGAGCTTTGTTGAGCTGTGACCGGACCAAGGTGAGGGCTGTTACAGGGCTGCTGACCAGACATAATCTCCTTCATAGACATATGAAGATTATGGTCCTAATAGAAGACTCGACATGTAAACTCTGTGAGGAGGATGAGGAGAGCTCCATACATATCTTGTGTCATTGTGGAGCTCTTTCACCTCTTAGGTACAAGCCTCTGGGTACTGCTATTCCGGAACCAGAGGATATCAGATGGGTTACACTCGCGGAGACCCTGTCCTTCATATGGGGGACTGGTCTCTTGTGACACTGTTGCTAGGCTCGAGTTACAAAGGGCCATGGAGTCTAGGTGCGGTGGGCTTGGTGACAGGACCACAACCCGGTGTATCTAGTCTAATCTTACAGTCTTGAAACACCTATAAGTCTACTTTTAGGTACACATGTAGTGCTGTGACCCACCCACCCACCCATAAACGTACGTTGGTGATGGCTCACCCACCCATCCGTATGGTGTATACGTATAGTACTTACACATTCCTAACATTTTATTTCTCAATTAAGTTCAATTAGCTCAATAGGTTGGCTTAATCATCACCTCTGTACGTCTATGGGTGGGTGGGAGGGTCATCACCAGTTAGTATGTATGAGTGGATAGGAGGATCCACTCATACATACCACTGTACGTCTATGGGTGGTTGGGAGTGTCATCATCATAAAATATGGGTCTTGAACATATCTCTTGATCCTTCAATCTTTAAAAAATCAGGATTATACAATGTGTTTTCAATTCTTTGCAGGTTTAATTGGTGGAATGATTGTCAGGACTGAATTCCACCACAAGGGATTCAAAGTTGTGACAATCATGTCTGAGTTAGTGGGAATTGCCTGAAACATTTCATAATGAAAACCAAATAAGCAAAGCTTTTGTGATCTTTTGTTTGTTTGTTTAAGCTGTTTGAAATAAATAATTAAATCAAATTAATACAAATGTTATTATTATGTAAAAAAGGAAATGTTTAGAGGCTGTTTCTATCCCTTGGGATTGGGAAATAGATTGCTTTTATATATTGTATGAATTCTGGATCTAGAATTAGCTTTATGAAAATATAGAAAAGTAAAAATGAAAGAACCCTTGTTAAATATTTAAGTGAAAATAGTTTATAAATCTTAGAGAAGAGCTTCAAAGAATATGTTAAGAGATTATTTCAGATCAAGAAAGATTAAGCGCACCATTACAGTCTTGAGAGTACAGTTATTATCTCAAGAGACATTCAAGAGTATTTAACTAGAATGAGGGAATATTATCACAAATGTTCTCAACAAGATTGATTGTTTGAAGATTGATAGCAAACAGGATTGAGGTCTATGAATTCCGTTGTTCAGATACAAGTATACAAAATAAAAGAGGTGAGCTCTTATGTTTTAATTTATAAAGCATTCAACAACTATACAAACTAGTTATTATAGTAATCTTACAAATATGTAAATTATACAAAATAAATCTCATATTTTCCAAACACTTCAGTTTTAAATTTATTAGTAATCAAATAAAATGAAAGTACAGACTATCTGACTGAAAAGAGCAATCATAAAATACTTAGCAGTCAGCTAATTTATAAAAGCAATATTCGGACAAGAGAATAATATAGGAAATCATGCCTAAAATAATATTAAGGCTATACTTTAAAAAAAAGTTAAACCAATGAATACACATCTATAAGAAGAAAAAAGATATAAAGCACTAGTCAGACTTCTTATAGCAGACAAAACGAGTTTAGAGCAGCTGCCAACACACAGCGCTAGTTGTCCGCCTGTTTCCTGTCTCTCTCTCTCTCATATTCAAGGCAATTTGTAGTATTTCCTCTCTCTCTATCTCTAGGCTGTCATGTAACAAGCTTGACCTACTTGCAGTGGCCGTGCCAAGATAGTAAAATTAGAAAAAGAGTAGTTTGACTTTTTAACATTGGCTTGTTGGTTCTAATAGATGTATATTCATTAGTTAAACACTGCAATTTTTGTTATCAAAAGAAAAAAAGAGTATTGCAAATATGGATATTGCTAAAACTGCATGTATCACGCCTTTCTTGGCATGCACTTGAGGTGTGGCCTCAGCATGAGGGGTGGCACTTCTGCCAATAACCTTAAAAAAGTTTTAATATCTCAGCTGACCTCAAACACCAAGACAGTTGAAGACCATCTTATAAAGAGCCCAAAATCAAATCTATTTTGTCATCTACATTGAAGAGGTAAAACAAAACGTGGCTTACCGTGGCAAAGAAGACATCATTACAATACCAAGCAAAAACTACTGATTCCATTTTTGTATGGCCTATAGTTGTTATGACACCCAACGATTAGACCATTAGGTCGAAAATCATAATTTACAGGTTCCCTCTTCGGGGCTGAAAGGGTTATAAATACAAAGTGAAAACAGACTGAAAGATGAATAATGAATACTAGTTCCTGGGAAGATTGGAAAAAGAAAATACCTCATTGCTTTTTAACTTGTTAAAACTAATCTATATAATATAAAATTACAGTTTTTACTGTAAATTGCTTAAAATAATACTATTGGCATGTGTTCAGGTTTTATACACCAGCATATCCAAAAATAAGCCTTGTCTCAATTTTTGTATGTCAGTAATGCTCGGGTTAATGAAATGAAAAGACTATTTAATCAGGTGAAGTTGGGACTAAAAAGTCCATTCTTCCTCTTAACCTGATACAAAAATAATAACAATAATGACAATTTTGTATTTAAATATAGTAATTACACCTGAATGAAAGTAACAATAATTAGTATAGTAAAAATAGTATATTTCATAACAAGAGTGGAAAGTGGGGTTTTGCATGTTCGAGACCATATGTTTGAAGTGCGAGACTTGTCGAGCACTTCAATTGGTCGAGAACATACAAAACACTTTCACTCGAGTTTTGAACGATACTTTTCACTACACTACGGAATAAAAACAGGTGTTGTTGACTGTGGAAAATTTTCGGTTGTAAACAATGTTACTTTCGGTAGTAAACAATAGACAGCTGTTGAAAGTATGATGTTTCGCAGGTTGTAAACACATAACGAAAACAGCTAAACTCATAGTAGTGTAGTGAAAAAATAATTAATTAAACCTAAAGTAAACAATAATAATAATGAAATTATATATGTAATAAATACAAATATGAAATAAATTAACAGACTTAGAGAAGAACACAATTAAATTCCACTTACACTCTCATACATGCTCTCTTCAACTGGATCACATGCTCATTTACACATTCATTAACTTTAGTCTCCTTGCACAAGAAAACATGGGCATCGTTTTGAATTTAATTATTTTATTTATTTTATAAAAGCACAAAAAGGCTATTTGGTCCTTTGGAACTCATTTTAGAACTCTGCCTCAAAGTTATCTTGTTATCCTTATTGTACTGTTTTGTTCTAATGATGTCGTTGATTCATCTCATTTTAACAGATTATACACTAACATATAACTTGCCGGGGTGCTAAACATTATTTTATAATTTACTTTCTTTTGGCAAGGTAACTGGATGCAAAAGGTTGTTAAAAGCAAAAATCTCTCTCCAGTCATTTTGAAAATGTGGGAGGAATTTCTCCCATGCATCTTAGTTGGTGAAACAGTTTAGGATCCTTCGTATCACTAACACAAGTATAAAATAAGTGGAAATCAAACAAAGTTTTAAAGCTATAAAAAAGCATACAAAATTATAAAAAGTTGTACAATTCTATATCAACCCGCCCAAATTTTTCCTTATGATTTTCTTGTGAAATACAACAACAAAAATGACTATCTGTGACTGTCTAGTGTGTTTGGTAATATGACCACTAGTCCTGGAAGATTACAAGACAGTCCTTTATCATTCATAGTTCCAGCATAGAGAAAACATTACAACAATAATTTACTTACTTGATGCAGCAAGAGAAGTTTTAATTTTAAACTTAACACTAACTAATTAAAGCAAACATTGTAATAAGTAGTTAGTCATTGTTGTTTAGTTCACACTCAACATAGATAAACAACAATGTTTGAGGTAACAACATTTCTGCTCTTAGTTAAATTGTTTCCCTTAATTTTATCAGCAAATTATTGTATCTGTATACTAGATAAAGCTCATCGAAAGGACCTAAAAAATTTGCTAATTGGTGATAACTTTTTTAAAATTAATTTTTGTTGGATCCAACAAGATACTCTGTTTCACTTTCTATCTCACTCAATGAAATCAGTTTAAATGTTTTTAAATTACAAACGTAAAGTCAGCTCTACTAACTATTACATTATCCTTGATTATAATATTACTTAAAAATAGATATCTCATCTAATAGGAGTATTTGAACCAGTAATTTGGTTAGATGGTGAGATATGCCACCACAGCTGGTTTAAACTGCATTTACTGAGACAACACTGGTGCTCCACAATGGACCACAAAACAGCTGATAATTTGAGATAGAAAATTTAACAATGCGTGAGAAATCTATCAGTGTGCTCATAAAATCAATGCTACTAAACACAAATACAACACTTAAATTTAATTATTTTTAAGACACCCATCGTTAAGATATGGGCGGATATGGATTTATAATATGAGTGTGATGAATGTAAATGAGCAAATGTAGTCATTGGTACAAATTAGGGCCGACTATTCCTTAGGGAATGTCATTAATTAATAGATCAATGACAAAGAAAAACTGTTGGTTATCAGCTGATCCTAATCAAAATTTATTATGACTCTGATTGGAATCAAACTGAACACCATCAGTTTATGGAGCTGGATTTAACCAACTAAAGTTACCAAGCAATTAAAATAACAGGAAATGAACATTCACCAAAATATTAGTTCAATTCATATTGGTGTATGGTGGGCGGAATCCCTCCTAAACACCTAAGCTGCATAGCCACAGAAGTAATAACACCCACATTGTTAGTTCTTAATATCACTTAGAGGCAATTTTAGATTCAGATTTTTGACTGTTCAAATGTAAAATTATATATTGGCTTTAAATGAAAGCTATCTGAATAAAATTTAAATTGAAACTCAGATTACAAAATCTTTTTTAGTTGACAAGTCCAGCTTAAGGATTACTGTGGTTGCGGGAAAAGATATTGTTCACGTCCGCAGCAATCCTAAGTATGTGTTTCCTGAGTAGTGCACATTCTGGTGGCTGAACTGTCACTGAAATAATCTCCCATCTATGTTAGCCCTTCTCATGACCAGCAACACTATTAAGGTATAAGTTCTGTTTTGAATACTCGCCATTTAATGGGAAATTCAACTTCATAAATTAAACATTACTTAAATACAAAACACATAATTATATTTTGACTTAGAAGCAACGTATAGTTAAACAGTCAGTTAATATAGCTACTCACTTTTACTACTCCCAATTTTCGGCAACATTTTAAAATCAAGATGCTTAAACAAAAAATAAAACTAGGCTACATATAACAAAGTTAGCCTGATAACTGAAGGTAGTTTTACTTTGAGTGGAGCTTTATCAACGAATGGCAATCTTCATTTCAAAAAACCCAACATTAAATTTAGATGGCAGTGAGTAATCTTAAGTGTCAGGCTGTATCAGTTAAGTGGATGTATCACAGACAGATTTGTTACATATTTACGTTCTAAATATAAATATTTAATTTTTTGTCAAGAAACAAAGGTTAAAAAATTCATGAGATAGTAAGTATAGTACGTGACCATGTAAAGATTTGACACCTTTCTTCTGGAGTTATTGTTGAAATTGGGTCAAGATAATATGAAACACCAATGAGAAAATCAATTCTTATTAGACATGAATGTCTTTTAACATATTGTTGTTTTACTCATTTATAGATCTATAATGAAATTAATTTTGCCTAAAAATGGGTTCAATTGTCCATCCTTGGAATTAGCAATTGAGTACTGGTTCTGAGAGGGCTGTTTGTAAATGCAAAATATTAAAAAATAACATACAAAGAAGATTAACAACTTTTCAATAAAATGCACTGCTGCTGTTATAGAGCATTCAATATTAAAATGTTCACCCCGAAATTTCATATTGTTTACCAGTTTCTTAAAATAGCGCCAAAAGTCTTTCACTTATGTAAAAATGCATTTGGACTTAAAGCTGTAAATTTTACCTTTCAGATTCTTTCCTTTTTATTTTTTCATGGTCAGTCAGAGGCTAGATATAACATTTTAAAGACGGCGCTTTTGTCACCAAATAAAAATAATGGGTTGTTTTGACGTGAATATCTCGAAGATAGTCACTTGTACTAAACAATGTTTGAGACGAAATTTGAGAAAGATAAAGTTATAAAAAAGTAAGATTAATAAGAGTTTTATCACTCAAAATTTAAAAAAATACAGTAAAATATTTGTTTGCTACTTGGTTGACTTATACTAAACAATGAGACGAAATTTGAGAAGGATAAAATTATAAAAATATTTGGACTAATAAGGGTCTTATCACACAAAACTTAAAAAAATTACAGTAAAATATTTGTTTGCTACTTAGCCTCTTTATTGGCACTTTGTGGCTAAAAATGTGTTGCCAATAAGAATGTGGGTTTTAAAAAGAAATATACAACAGTATAAAGTCATATTATATACATAAACACATACTCAAAAATTGTTTGCCATTTTGGACTCATACGAAAAACATAGCAGCACTTTGACAATTGAGGCGGTAGCTGGAAAAAGGGCCTATAGACTTATAGGTCCTTTTTCAGGAGAGCCTAAAAATGGATTCTCCATGCTCTCAAGTGTATCCCTGCCAAATTTCAATGAGTTATCTTGTTTGGTTATGTTGGTATTCGTGTTTGAAGCAGCTGACGTCATGGGCCCTTCTTCCATAGAACATGTGTTGAATAATAACAAATAGGCGGTAGCTGGAATAAGGGCCCATGCTCAAAAACCTTGTTTTGAGATAATGTGGTTTGAGGTTTTCACATAATGTGCTCTTCTTATAGGAGTACCCAAGAGACATACATGTTTAGTTTTTCATTTCTTTACTTCTTCATTAGCCAACATTTTAAAGTGTATTTGGTCAGAATCCATTGGTTTTTTAATAAAATTAGAATAATGAGAGCTATGTCATGGGCCCCTTTTACAGAGAACCTTTTTTATACTGCTCTATTGAAGAAGGGCCTATAAAATTACTGTTCTATCGAAGAAGGGCCTAAAGAATTAAACATCACACAAAATGGTTTTAACATTTTTTATTTATATTAAGAAATTTATTTATTACATATTTAGCCCTACATATGTAAAAAAACATTTTAACATTTAAAAAAATGATAAAAGTTTCAATTAATGCTAAAACATCAATGACAATAATATTTAAAGTTGTTGCCTCACAAATTTTTAATCATACTTTCACTAATCCTCCTAAGACTTAAACAAAAGCATTGTAAAAAGGAATAATAGATCAAACTTTTAGTATTCCACCTAAGCCTATAGATTTAAATAAATAAAATAACAAAGGTGAGTTTGAATAACTTTACACAGCATTGTTTTCGTTGAAGATGGTTTCATAGAAGTTTCTACTGTCTTCTCTTAAAAATGGATAAAGATCTCTAATGTCTTTTATTTTAGATGCTTCCAATCCTAGGCGCATTGTTTATGTTTAGTTCTTCAACAAACCGCAACCTATATTGGAATGGTGTGAATAATGATTGGTAGGTTTTTGAAGCTAGTACACTCCCTAAAGTTGTGTATTTCAAAATAGTATATTGTTGGATTCTAAATTTAACCTTATTTTGTTGACTAACTGGAACCTTAAAAAAATATTGTGATAGGGATTGACCCAATCATAAATCACTGCATCTTTAACAAGTTCAAAAGGAAATGGAGTACAACGGCACTTCATGATTCTTTCATAATATAAGTCCGGTGTTTCAGTGATTTCAGTCTTTTTAAAGCTGGATCGCACTAAACCAAAATTCCGGTCACATTGACCATATGAATGTCCTCTAACAGGATATACTTGTATTATCTCCACATCGTACATTTTTGTCAAAAAGGAACAAAACCGTAGTAAGATGGCATTTTTGTTCTAGCCCCCCAGCAGCGTCAGACAAAAGCACTATTTTCTTCATCCCAGGATAAAGTTCGGATTTCCTCTTTAAAAAGTCAAAGAGAAAAGAACATACTGAATTGGCCCCTTTTTTGGTTTTGGACTCTATAAAAGTATACATAAGTGACGTTCCATCGTTGTGGCAGTGAACATTAAAAAGGTATAGCCAAAGCAACCGTTTATAGAACTGCTTGTTTACGCTCAGTTTAGGTAAAGGTAAATTTTGTCGTAGTCGAATTCCAGGACTACTGTACCACTCTCTTCTTTTTTTGCCTCTTCAATAAAGTTATTCTTCATGGCAAAAAAAGCTTTAGCCTTTCTATTGTGTACGGTAAGTCAAACTGTACCCTGCACTTGTCATGGGGATTTTTGGCAAGTTTTATTTCACACTCTGCGCAATAGTCACACGTATCTGATCTAGGTTTTTTAAAGGCAAAGTTCGTTTCCTTAAAAAAATTAAAGTAGGTCTTATAGGCCATAGTTAAATGTTCCCCAGTCTTATCATTAAAATACCTTTTAAACTCTTTGTAAATATGTTTTACTGTCATATCTGGATTAAAAAAATACAGCCTGTTAGTTTTGTTTGCAGAATAATGACTAGCATGATTCGGAATGGACTTCAAATGAGCCATTGCAAGTTCCCAAACATCCTTTGGTAGCTTCTTTGGGCGATTTTCATGTTTGCCCCTTTTTTCTTCAAATGACTGACCATCTATGATTTTCTTTTGAACTATTCGAATGCGCTTTACTGAAACTTGAAATAGGCCTACTAAAAAACGATCTGCACACTTGGACGTTCTCTATTCCTTTTCTTAAATGGTATAGAGTGTGATCCCAACAGTGATCCCTCATTACTTTAGGTAGGCCTATCTCTCTTCTACGCCTAAGAGAAGTGTGTGAACTTATCAATCAAAAAAAAGTCACAGCAACAGATTATGGGAATCAAAAAGAACATTTAAAAAAACAGATTTAAATAATTTCATAACAGATTTGGCAAATGAAAACTGGACTGAACTATATCAAACACATATTGAAAATAAATTCTCTTTCTTTTATAATGTACTCAAGTATTTATTTGACAAAAATTTTCCCATCAAAAATGTACGCACTAGAACTGATAATAAAAAATGGATTGGTAACGAGATTAAAAAAGAGAGAGAAAGTCTAATCAATAACTTTAGGGATAATAGGGTAAAACAAAAATAAACTTATATAGTGCAGCCTTAAAAAACAGAAAAGGAATTATAGGAAATTAATAAACAAAAGAAGAGAAACTTTTTTAATGATAAAATAAGTAAATCTGAAATATTGTAAAGGCAACTTGGCAATTGATAACACTGAACTTGGGAAATACAAAAGACACTTTTCATCAACAAAATTGAATTGAAACATGAAGGAAAATCAGTTACTGATCAATATGAGGTAGTAAACATACTAATATATTATTATGCTGACATGGTAGATAATTTAATAATTCCCAAAATAAATTAATAACTTGAAAGCTAAAAAAATGCCACCTCACACTAAATTGGATGGACCTAATTTTAGATTTAATACAGTTTCTGAGCAACAGCTAATACAGGTAATCAGTTCTGTCAAAAGTAAGTGGTCCTCAGGCTATGATGGGATTCCACTAATTAATTAAAGATGCGAAATGGGCAATTCTCAAACCACCTCCCTCATGTCATAAATTCTTGCTTATTTCTGGAGTTTTCCATTCTCACTAAAAGTCTCTAAAATAATTCCACTTTACAAAAAAGGAAAGTAAAAAGATCAATCAAATTACAGACCACTCTCAATATTGCCCTCATTGTCAAAAATGTTTGAAAAGTGCATGCTAATACAATTGGCTGATTACTTGAAAATAATAACTTATTAGATAATCAACAGCACGGTTTTAGACAGAACAGATCTACAACTATTGCTATTATATCCTTTGTTGAATATATAATTATAATTTTAGATAATGGAACAAGAAAATAACGCTTTCTCGATTTAAAACCAAATTTAAAAAGTGGGCACACTTATTTTTGGGATTAAAAATTTAAGTTTGGGAATCATGGCGGTTTTGGGTTTAATGAATCTTATTTAGAAGCAAAATATGTTAAAAACCAAAAAATAATTAAAAATGGTCTAAAAATAAAATTAAAACTAGACTAATTAAAATTATTTGGGGGGCCCCAAAGGAACTGTATTGGGCCATTTTTTCCTCTGTTATTGGAAAAAAATTACCCAACCCTTGAAGACTGAAAATTAGTAAAGATTTCGGTTTTTTGCTGAGAATAGTCAACGCGTGAAAATAATTTTGAAACTTTTTTCTGGAGTGAATCAGCATTAAAAAATTTTAAAAAAAAAAAAAAAACACAATTGAACTATTACTTAATGAAAAAAAACCATTTTGTAAATTTTTTAAAAGTTCCAAAAACCTGTAAAAATCAGCAAATTCCCCATTGCTTTCATGATTATACAACATTTTTAGGATTGGTAGTAGATAACAATCTCAATTGGTCTGTTCACATTGATAAACTATGTTCTAAATTAAGTTCTGGTATTTTTGCTATTAAAAAATTATCTCCAGCTTGTAACTTAATAACGCTTAAATCCATTTATTTTGCATATGATCCACTCGCACATCTCTATGGTGTGGAAGTGTAATGAGTCAACATCTTGCTGCAATATGAATAGAATCCCATAACCTCCAAAAAAAAGCCATAAGAATTATGTTAAATCTTGATTATGACTGCACATTTGTAAAAATTACTTCACGGGAAATGGGAATAATGACAGTTTACAGTACCTTAATATATAAAAACCGTTTTGTTTGTGAAAAATATTATTGGCACATTACCTAAAAATTATGAAAAACATAGCTATAATACAAGAAATAAAAACAATTTACAAATAATTAAACATAATAAAGAAATATTTAAAAAGAAGCCAACTTATATTGGAATACAGTTTTTTAACCACCTCCCAATATCGATAACAAAATGAAATAAATATGAAAAAAGTTCAAAAATTTTTAAAAACATTTTTTGTTGAAGCAGCCTTATACAATTTTAATGAATACTGGTCAAAGACAAACTCATAACTTTGTACTTTATTTTAGTTTTAAGTAAAAATTGACACCATTCATGTATACAATTGTATATACAGCCAGACAGAAAGACATCTTGGGTTTCTTTTAACTGACCGCTCCAAAAACTATCAAATAATTGCCTCTGGTCAACTAATGTAAATGATTTAAAACATTCCTTCTTGCAACATTCAGAAACTCTGGTAAATGTCTTAGCTGATACTTCTTTACCTGTAGACTTAGATACACATACCTCCCCAGACTGTCTCAGGCACGGATCCAGAGCAGTGAATTGGGGGGGGCGAACCTGCCGGGGGTTCTGGAATACCCCCCAGTAAGGCGGGGGGTCCGGGGGCCCTCCCCCGGAAAATTTTTTTGCTATTTTAACGTCCTAGAAGTATTCTTTTTAGCAGTTTGGGGGGTGTTTTTAGGGTTTAAAAAGAATACCTAAGTTCTGTAATCGAAAATAAGTTTGGCATAAATTTATTCCAACAGCTGATTAATGACACTAGTATAAACAATTAACTGTCAAATTGGTATTGCCATTGATACTTCTTAGAACCCCTGGGGTAGTTTCCTGATGTAATTTCAAAATAAATTGTACAACTTCGAAATAGCATTTAAGTATATACATTTAATATCACAACTATTAAATAATAAAATGGATTCCAATTTTCCATTGGAATGTTGTATTGTTAAAATTTTATGGAAACAGTTTAATGAGCAACAACTTAATCATAGTTAAACATAGTTAACTGTGTAGAGTTACATTTAACACATTCATTACACAACCATTAACCCTTTTAGTGCCGGCCATTTTACACTGGTATATGCGAAAAATGCCAGGGTGTTTTTAGCCAAAATGCAAGGTTTTACTTCAAACGCTCTAACTTTGTTATTTTTCAAGATATCTAGTTACTTTTTTCACTATTTCAATTTAAAATAATTGTGTGTTCATGCTGTAAACACAAAAATAATATTAATGAAATTATCATATTTGCAAAAAATTAATATTATCAACAAACATTTTTTTTATTTATTTTTTTTAAGTTTGCACACCCATAAATGCTACCCAAAAAAGATCTAGAGCCTATTTTGAGAATAGTATCATAATCTACATCTATTTATGAGTAAAGAGACAGATTTTTGTGAACCTACCTTGCTTAGAAGTGAAAATGCAGCTAATTTTCTAATTTTTGACACCGTGCCAAATTTGTCATATTTTTAATGTTTCATCATGTTTTGGGTTTATATTCATTTCTACACAAAAATATCTAACACACTACTTGTAAATCAAATAAAACAACTAGTTCATGACTATTCTTCATATTTACAACAACAAAAATACCATATTATA
Source organism: Stictocephala bisonia (assembly GCA_035578905.1). NCBI lineage: Eukaryota > Metazoa > Arthropoda > Insecta > Hemiptera > Membracidae > Stictocephala > Stictocephala bisonia. Next base: position 44,066 of record JAQJVL010003260.1, on the reverse strand, counting down.
TACATTATTGATATGAGGCACCATAAAACAAAATATTAACATTTGTGTTCACCGAAGCAAGTTGGGTGGACTCCTCTTCCACATCTTTTGCAGGAGAACCTTGCTTTTTTCCTTTTCCCTCCTGAAGATGTACTCTGCTTGCTGCAAACACTGCAGTTTCTTTCCATTCTTCCAGGTAAATGTTCTATTCCATAAGCAGGCATTGTTCCTCCACCCATGATGTCAACCGGTGCATTTTAGCTGCAATCCATTCTTTACCCACATGTTCAATAACTGAGATCATGTACTCCACACGTGTAAGCTCTTTACCTGCAGTATTATTTTTATACAAATGTAGCTGTTTAGTACCATTCGAGATATAATGTTCAATGTTGCCTTTTTCCAATACTTGAGGGTACGTTCTCATCTAGATAACAATACAGCATTTGATCGCTCATGTCTACTCCTCCCATGTATTTGTTGTAAGTGTCAATCATCTCTGGTTTGTCCTTTTTCACTTCAACATGGTTTCTTATTTTAATTTTCTCAATAGACTTTGCTTCACTTTTTGTGGACAGTATAATACAGGATTTGTTTGTGTTTTCTTTTCTCTAAATCCGAGCATAAGCAATGCACTTCTCATATAAAGTTGTTGCCTACTTGGAATTTTTGCTTCATCTGATCTGGAATTCCGCTTCTATTACGTCGAACAGTTCCTGTGATATGTGTTTGTCTGCTAAACAAATATTTGGCAATTGGTATTGTTAAAAAAAAATTATACTACAAAAAGGTGGTATCCTTTATCAAAATAGTTTCCAATATCAAGCATCTTTTTTACAACGTTATAAGATAAACCAGGGTCATCAACACCAAGTCACTCTATCTTGTTTCCCTTTGTAACAGACAAACCCTAAACAATAACTTGACACACTGTCACAAATCATCCATAATTTAATGCCCATCGACTGTGGTGCTTGTTTAGGCAAGTATTGCAGTATTTGAGAGTGACTAAGGGTTGCCTATCAAACTCTCATCCGATTGATATTTCCTATGTGGTACATAGTAGGTACGAAATATTCTATAGGCTATGCTCAACTATAGGTAAAAATTTACCACAAGGATCATAATCAGGATGACCAGGTTTTTGCAATGTCGTATTATCAGCAATGTGAAAAATTGAGTATTGCTTGAAAGCGGTTTCTGACTGAACATGTTTCTGACCCACTGGACGGTTTGAGAGTTTGTAGTAGAACAGTAAAGATGCAAAGCTGGTTTTACATTCAACCCATATCAATAGAACAGCTAAAAAGGCTTGCATTTTCATTGACGGTAACAGGTTTCCTATTGCCTAGCTCTTGAACCGGGTGATAGATTAGTGTTAGATTGTAGATATTGGGTTGCACACAGATTTGTTTGATTGGTAACATTGTAAGTAAATTGACAGTAAAAAACAAATTAAAATAAATCTATTGGTTTTGCATCTCCTGGTGGGCAATGTTGGGCCAGGGTTTTCAAAAAAGGAAAATTGTGTGCTTTTGCCACAATCACTTTCAAGGTTCACTTCCTTCCCTATCATCATCAATACAGGATATGGTGGATTAACAGACTGTATATTCTGAGTGCGAGATGTGTTTGACATACCTTGTTTAGGTCTTCCTCTAGGCCTTTGTCTCTGTTGAACATTATATGGGTCTTGAACTGCCGCTGATGTGGGATGGTTGTGGTTGTAAAACACTGTCACTTATAAGAGTAGGCCTAGACCTATTGTCTTCCATATCACTGTCACTTTGTAAGGGTTCATATGATGGATCATTGTCTGTATCATCCCCACCAAATAGTTTCGTCAAAACTACTATTTTCATCAGATAAGTCCTCTTCAGATACTATTTTATCAACAAAACTATCACTAAGTTCGCCGTCATCAACTCTTACTCCACTAGCTGCAGATCGCTTTATTAGCGTGTTCTCACTAACTGGAGACTTACAACGAATCCTTTTACTCATATTTATTCACTAAAGATATAATATAAACAATAGAAATAAATAAATAACACTATTATAACCTAAACTAAAACCCATTCAATACGTAAACAAAACACAGACCGTATACACTGATACTGAACTGAATCACTTGTGAGGTTAGTTTTTCAAGTTCATGGAACACCGAAATATGAAACCAAAACATACGAACAAATACATCGTTGGAGTGCGACACTATCGTACTAAACACTGTCCAAATTTAAGGCATTTTGGTTAATCATGCAGCCTGTAAGTTTGAAAAAACCGAGCGTCCGCACTATACGGACGTCGGCATTTTTCCTACAACTACCGACGTCCGTACTATACGGACGCCGGCACTAAAAGGGTTAATATAATAACTCAACTATCAAATCAATGTCGTCTGTCAATCAGTGTCTCGGCGTCTCGCCACTACGTCGGCGCTAGACACGCAGTGTTGCCGGCGAAAATATTGTATATGCCTACCAATTACCAACCGACGACTCGGAAATTCTCCTTTCTACAAACTCAGACTACACATCCGAATATTATATATACTGTAATATTATTAAGACGGTAACAATTTCTAATGTTATTTTCATGACGGTAAATCAAATATTTTATTAACATTTTATTCTAAGCGTGTAGGTACATTTTTTGCTTTTTTCCGTTTAGGGGGGGCGATCGCCCCCATCGCCCCCCCCTTAAATCCGTGCCTGGACTGTCTTCTTTTTCTTGCAACATTCTGCTTCCATTTTTCACTTGAAGTAGGCTTATATTTAGCCCCTTTTATTACTCCTTCTTGCAATACACTATTTCTCTCATTAACTTCCATAGTTATTAAGCAATATTCACTTCCACTAATACAATAAAAACATATAAAAACACAGTTTACAAAACTAACCTCAATCACTACAAGCTTTCAACAATTTTTTATTATTCAACACGTTTTATGGAAGAAGGGCCCATGACGTCAGCTGCTTCAAACACGAATACCAACATAACCAAACAAGATAACTCATTGAAATTTGGCAGAGATACACTTGAGAGCATGGAGAATCCATTTTTAGGTTCTCCTGTAAAAGGGCCTATAAGTCCATAGGCCCTTATTCCAGCTACCGCCTCAGAGGCGGTAGCTGGAATAAGGGCCCATGCTCAAAAACCTTGTTTTGAGATAATGAGGTTTGAGGTTTTCACATAATGTGCTCTTCTTATAGGAGTACCCAAGAGACATACATGTTTAGTTTTATCATTTCTTTACTTCTTCATTAGCCAACATTTTAAAGTGTATTTGGTCAGAATCCATTGGTTTTTTAATAAAATTAGAATAATGAGAGCTATGTCATGGGCCCTTTTTACAGAGAACCTTTTTTATACTGCTCTATTGAAGAAGGGCCTATAAAATTACTGTTCTATCGAAGAAGGGCCTAGAGAATTAAACATCACACAAAATGGTTTTAACATTTTTTATTTATATTAAGAAATTTATTTATTACATATTTAGCCCTACATATGTAAAAAACATTTTAACATTTAAAAAAATGATAAAAGTTTCAATAAATGCTAAAACATCAATGACAATAATATTTAAAGTTGTTGCCTCACAAATTTTTAATTATACTTTCACTAATCCTCCTAAGACTTAAACAAAAGCATTGTAAAAAGGAATAAAAAGGTATAATAGATCAAACTTTTAGTATTCCACCTAAGCCTATAGATTTAAATAAATAAAATAACAAAGGTGAGTTTGAATAACTTTACACAGCATTGTTTTCGTTGAAGATGGTTTCATAGAAGTTTCTACTGTCTTCTCTTAAAAATGGATAAAGATCTCTAATGTCTTTTATTTTAGATGCTTCCAATCCTAGGCGCATTGTTTATGTTTAGTTCTTCAACAAACCGCAACCTATATTGGAATGGTGTGAATAATGATTGGTAGGTTTTTGAAGCTAGTACACTCCCTAAAGTTGTGTATTTCAAAATAGTATATTGTTGGATTCTAAATTTAACCTTATTTTGTTGACTAACTGGAACCTTTTTATTATTATTATTATTTATAACAATTGTTAAATTTGTATTTTTCAAAAACTAATTTCCTATTTCGACACTAATAGTCGAAAACTTATTGATTTTTCAATAAAGTTTATAATAACTAAACTTTTAGGGGTTGATTCGCACAGCAATTTTTTAAAAATATGTTTTTATGTGCCTATACAGATATGAGTGTTAGAATTGAATTATCCATGTTTTTTATCCTTAATTGCTGTGATTTAACCTCAAATATATCACAAAGTTTTAATTTAATTGAGAAAGTGATCATAACTTTGTTTGATGAGTATAAATTTACCTTTCTAATGCGATCTTGCATGTCAAAATATCTTTAGTAGAAAAAAGATTTTAACTTTTTTACATTACAAGATTAGTAAACCCTTTGAAACTAATTATTTTTTTAAATCTAATTTTATATCTTCGGTATGAAATTTATTATTTTAAAGTCAATAGATAACAATCTGATATCATGTTTTCTTTTTTGACAATTTATAGCTGTCAACAAGAATAATATTATGGATGTTTACATGATTTTTGTAATACTTTTTTTTATAACATCAGTGAAACATGTTGGAAATCAAAGATTTCCCAATCATGACTTTGTTTTATATTTTTATGTAGCTAAAATCATGATCAAGAACCCAAAAAAACCTTATATCAACTATTTTTAATAACACTTCAATCATGAATTACTTAAATTTTAAACCACGGTTGATTTTTTGGTAGTCTCCCCAACATCCACAATTTATTTGTAACTATTATCAACCTACAAATATAATCTATATGCAAATAAGTTTGATTTTTACATATTTATTTACTACTTTTTGTATAAAATTTTTGAAAATGGTGAAAATCTAGGACTTTTTATTCATCACTTTAATGTATCATTATTTTGCCGTTTAAATCGTAATAAACAACTTATGAAACCCGTAGTTAGTTATTTTGAATATAAATTTCAATTATTATAACTTTTATATATTCTTCATATAATTTTTTAATTTTTCCGTATTTGCCTGCAATCTATTATTAATTTGCAGCTTTTATAAGTAGCCTACGTAAATATGTCTCAAACCAATTGAATCAGGCACTCCTACTTAGGCCTCGCCCTCTGTACAGCTGAGTAGACCCAGTGTCCAAATAACAGGGCATACTGAAGGTGATTTCAACCCAATGACCGATGAGCATTTTATAAGTAAGCTTCGTAAAGCAAAAACCAAATGTCTTGTTGAGACATAACAGAGTTGGATATCAACTTGGACTCTACGAGTACTTTTTGAAAATAAGCTGATGTCTAAACAAACCGTTGTAGACGTTAAGGAGTTAACAATGTAACCTATGTATTCTTACATTGGTTACATTGTAAATTATAAAAATGAATGATATTATGTAACCAAAAGGGAGTGAGAAATATAAAATATACAAGCAAGTATGATAGAAAAGAAAATTAAAAGTCAAAACCAGTATGATAATATCACTAAATGATGCTTACTATAAAGTATGTGTGAGTGAACTTGTTCAATAGATGGCCTCCTCTTAACATTTTAAGCATACTTAATCCTTAACACATACATGACAGACGAATTTGACGTTATTATTCAATAGACATCAAATATATAGGTAAATTTTCCAAGGCATAATTTTTTTGCAGAATATGATTTTACATAGTTAGAACACTAGGTAAACACTCACCTGTTTTATTTTAAATTCTATTATTTGATTAAATTGATCATTTTTGTGTCCTACCGGTGACCCACGATGCCTGTAATAAATTATCTATTCTGATCGTGCACCATGGGCCATGGGTAGGAGACGCATATCCAGGTCGGTTGTTTCGCCATCATCACATGTTTAAAACATCACTATCTAGTAAAAAGAGAAGGCTCAGCTAGAGAACGTCAGAAAAGATACATTTCTACATTTCTTGCTATGATAGACAAGTTCAAGCTATAGATACAAAAGAAGCAGAAACAAGACGAGGAAAGTTACCACTTTCTGCAAGGATTGCCCCAACCAACCCCCATTACGTTTAGAATGTTCTAATAAAAAACATTTGCAAGATAATTATAAAGCCAAAACTAAATATTTTTTTCTATTCATATGTGTTCTACATTAGCCTAATAAAATATATTTAACTACTAAAAAGTACCACAAGGGATTGTGGGACACCAGTTATTAAAATATATTATTCACTGCCAACATAACATGAAATAATACTTTCAATTCAACCGGGCCTGTTAAAATGTCCATTTGAGTTGAACTATACCAGTGTCCCATGATGCCTATTCTGAAACACCTATGTCCCAATGGTGTGACACATAATTGTGAATGTGTTAACATTGGTGTAATTGACTTTCTTGTTTTTATTTTGAACTCAGTAATGTACTTTTGGGGTTATGTGTTAGAGGACTTTACAGTCCTAACTTCGTCCCTTTCATAAATATATTTTTCACTTCATTTCATTTAATGCAAATTTGTAATAATATGTGGTAAGCAAAACAAACTCTATTTTTTAGAAATAGCTCTTAAATATATTTCCTGATTGGGAGTGTATGATTGAATATACTTCTAAAACACTATACAAATTTTTCAACCTTAAGAAGATACCACACTCAATTTAAAAACCAGTTAAATCAAAATACATAAAGTATTTAATTTTTTATTTTCATAATAATAAAATATAGCAACATAAGAATAATTGAAATATAGCAACATAGCTTTGTCCATAAGGTTGTTAAGTTCAAACCTGCTTAATATATTTTAATATTGCATTGTGGTCAGATGATTGATAGAGAGAACTACCAACCTACCAATGTTCTAGCAAAACAGTTGATAACAGCAACAACAAGTAATGAACCATGTCAAGGTAAAAATATGACCTCAATTTATGTAAGATTACATATATACTCGTATTATCTTTTGAACTGTTAACATTTCAATGAAGGGACCTTTTATGTACGCTTTTTAGTTTTCTCAAAACTGTGTTGTGATAATGAAGAAAAAACTTCATTGTTTGATATTCCTATTAAATGTCCATTGTTGATTCAACTTAAAAAGATCTCATTGATCAGAACATAGCTTAGTCTAAAATTATAGATTTTTGTTTTAATTCGATCGGAGTGATCTATATTTTAGGACTGGAAGTTTTCTGTTACAAGTTATTGTTTTATTATATTTTAAATTTAAAACAATCTAGTTTTTATTTTAATGGTAATAAAAAACATAATATATTTATTGTTTATATATTTTACAAGGTGAAACTGACTTACACATAAAACTGTTTCTTCTATTATGTGAATAAATGAGTGTTTGAGTTTCTTGTTATTTTTTAAATGTACATGAAATGTACATTTTAAAATACCACTGTACGTGTATGGGTGGGCGGGTGGGTCAATACCACTGTATGTGTATGGGTGGGCAGGTGGGTCAATACCACTGTACATGTATGGGTGGGCAGGTGGGTCAATACCACTGTACGTGTATGGGTGGGCAGGTGTGTCAATACCACTGTACGTGTATGGGTGGGCAGGTGGGTCAATACCCCAGTACGTGTATGTGTGGGCAGGTGGGTCAATACCACAGTACGTGTATGGGTGGGCAGGTGGGTCAATACCACAGTACGTGTATGGGTGGGCAGGTGGGTCAATACCACAGTACGTGTATGGGTGGGCAGGTGGGTCAATACCACTGTACGTGTATGGGTGGGTGGGTGAGTCAATACCACAGTACGTGTATGGGTGGGGGGTTGAGTGAATACCACTGTACGTGTATGGGGAGGCCAAGTTGTATCTCGGGTGTCTCTCGATCCACAAATGCCCCCACAGCAAGAGACGGGGTTGGCACGCAAAGTATGTAGAGGTTTCTCCTAGCATTTAGTATTATCGGTATAATATAATATTTAAAAATCCAAGCGAAAATAAAAAATTCTGCCCAACACCACTGAACGTGTATGGGAGGGTGTAAAATGTAAAGGTCTAGTGTCATACAATAAAAGACACAGACAGTGAAGGAACTACATGGAAAGATAAGATCTCCTTACAATAACCCTTAAATACCAAATGCAAGACCTCTTCTGGGATTATACTTCATATTATATGTTTAAATATCTTACTAAAACATATTGGCATAATCAAATATTAAAAGAATTGGCATAAGCTATTCCCAGTTTGTCTGGATGTTTCATCCGGCCGACATGCATCAATTTTTTTTAATGAAGGGTATTAGTGCACAGATCATCAGGCATTGGATTTCACTTAAGTCTGGCCTTACTCAAATTGTACTCAAACATGAACATTTGATTTTCAAAGGTTTTTTCCTCTCAAATATCAATATTTCAGTTTCTAATTGAAGTAGGTGGTTAGTTTTGGTCTAAAACACGCAGGAGATCAAGTCCTTTTATTTGGGCTTTTGATCACTCAAATTAGTTCAGTATGAGGATAGTTGTGTGTGGAAATTATAAGGCAAATATGTACACTCACTCAATCATCAGGAAATATCCAAAACTATATGTCCAATTGACTTGAAATTTGGTACATAGGTTTATTTAAGACCCTAGAAACTTACTAAGAAAGCATTTCTCTCTCCGACCTTAGGAATCCGCCCCACTGACATCCAAACGTTTAATGTTATTCTTATGGAACTATTATTTATTCATTTGTTTATTTATCATCAATAATTTATTTATTTATTTATTTACTTCAATTACTATCATTTCAGTGATTACTGTATTTTTAGCTGTTGTTTTAGAGTGACTAATTTTAGTGATTTAAATATGTCTCTTGTTAGAATGATGTTAAGTAAAAGAATGAGGTTGAAAATGTCTAATTTGATGACTGGTGATCTTTCAATCATTAACAAGACACAACTGTCTACAGATGGAGATGTTTCAATGACATATGGTTCTTCAAAAGTGGATAATTTTGAAGTGATCCTTATTGTTGGTGATGCTTACTGATTATTCTGAGCAATTTCTTATTGTCTTTATGGTACTGAAGGTACATACTGAAATACATTTAGTTGTTGACAAAGTCACAACAAATTGGCGTGGCCTAAAAAAGATTTTATTATTGGTGACCAATTTTATGGACAGAGTATTTGTAGAGTTACTGATTACAAACATTTGATGATCGCTAATGAAAAGAGATGGCTAGACATGCAGAACTTAAAAATAGTATTGATGAGGTTTTTCCTGGATACATGTTTAGAATTCACAGAGAAAGTATTGAGGTAATAACTGTCTACGGTTCTGGCCACATTATGCACAACTTATTATCTACTGGACACCCGGATAGAGGACATTTGTGTCTTAAAAATTAAGAATGGAGGTTGTTATGATACGATGGATACCTGTGGAAGTTGTGGAAATCCCTGTTCTTTTGTGAATCCCTCTGGTCTGAGGAAGGTGAGTATGGTTCCCCAAAATTGATCACCATAATATTTGTGCATTTTGTGCTTATATTGTAATATATTTGTGTTGTGTGACGTTTACTTGTACTGAATAATGAAATGTCATTTGTTTCATTTATGCATCGGACTGGCACTTTCCCTCAAAAAAGCTGCAGAGCAGCACGGGTCTTTTAGTATTATTATTAATATGATTAATTTGCATATTTGAAGATAATTTTAACATAAGATGCTGTCTCAAAATACTACCTAGTGTTTTGTACTAGCAACAAAACTAATAGGAAGAAATTTGAGATCTAAGAATTCATTCTTGAGGCAGTCCCAGTTTGTTGTTTTCTAGTTTAGACTGAAATTCCACATTTTAGACAATAATCTTTGGTGATATTATAGTTCATAAAACTGAACACTTAATTTCAGAATTTTTTTAAAATAAGCAAAGGAAGAATTATTTACATTAACAAATATTTAAAGACACATTATTAACTGGATATTAACTAATTTCTTTTGCGAATTGCCCTTTTATGGTGATTATTGATTTTTCTTTGTTACTCTTATATTTTCAATTATCTATTAATTTATTATTTTCTATACAAGTATAATGAAGGTATTTTCAAACTACTTTTTTATATATCTTTGATAATGAACATAATAACGATTTCAGAGGATAACTCACTTGATGGTTATTTTCATTTTAAAGGATGGAAATTACTTTTCTCACAAAAAAGAATTATTATATGTATTACTAATATTAAGTTGTTACCCTAATGTACTATTATTAATGGTAGGTTCTTCATCACAGCTAACAGATGCAATCTCCTTTTTTTATAATTTATAAATTTGATTAGATTAAAATATTATTGTATTGATATGATACTGTATTTAAAATAAATATTACTTTCTACTTAAAGCTACGAATAAATACAAAAACAGCTGTTTAATTAAATGAAAGAAATTTATTGAGTGTTCAAAATGGCTGTCTCACAAATGTTAAATAGTAAAAATTAATATGTATGAATTTTCTTGATGTTAAATATTAATGATGTTTAAGTTACTACTGATACTTTTAATGTTTTTATAATTACACTTTGTTCAATTCACTGAAAATTAATTTAAATTTAAATAATTTTGGCTGCTCTAAAAAATTGTGTTGCTTCTACTGCAAAGTCTTGATGAAGAAGGAACAGAAAAGGCCACTGTCATTGCAACAATCACTTTTACAGCATATATGTTTATATACTTGATGGCCAGTGCATATAATTTCTTGAGCTGAATATATAAAAATAAAAAAAGTGTTGGATCAATTTTGAGGATTGTTATAATAAATAAATTATATAATTTGGTTCAAATAAGAGATTAAGTATTTCTTCTTTGAGTTCCTTATTGAAAATTGGAAATAATTTAAGAAATTCTCAAAAATTCCAATAAAATGCTTTATTATGTGAGGCCTTTCGCCTACAATGTAGGCCTCGTCAGACATCAACATAAAATTCTAATTTTAAAACATATGGTAGATTTTAAAAATAACTAAATTTAAAGTGTGTGTATATAAATATGAATGTAAAGTAATTTTAAGTTAAATTATACTAAATAAACGGAGAATTTTGAATGGGAGGAGGTTCATTATTTACAATTAGTGTGTTAAATTTGTTCATGTAGAATGTTTCTGACGCATCTAATAATTGGTTTTTGTTAACTTGTTTTAGAACTTCAAATTTTGAAAAGTGGTCCTTTTTCTAGTATATGTTTGGCCATTGCTGATTTTTCACATTGTCCATACTTAAAATTTGCTGTGTTGTTTGAATCTTGTTTTAATTTTTCTTTTTGTTTGGCCAATATACACCTTATCACAATTATCACAATTAATTTTATATATTCCAGATTTATCTTCTTCATTTATTTTTGATTTGGGGTTTTCTAATATGCAGTCAGTCCATACAATAAACTTAAGCCTACCTACAAAGCAACCAAATATTAAGTTAAAAAACCTCGACACTGAGCTCAACTAAAGTATTTACTAAAATACAAGTAAAAAGGTCAGCAAGGTGTCACACATGGGATTAAATGTAATCAATGATGATCACGTCAGCCAATAATCACACCCCAATGTCCTCAAATTAACTAAAGGAATAACAGTACACGTATGCACACCAGATACATTCCAACTCCAATAAAGTCATACACATTGTGACAACCGCCTTCCAGCCCAAATTTCCTTCAATAATACCGTTGTGCAATATGTTACAGCTGGATACATGGCCCAGGCCCTCGCTCCAGTTCGAATCTACCTAGAGGAGGTGCCATCCTTCCTAGAAATGGAGGCGTCAACAAGTGGCGGCGCAACCCGACCTTCGGCTTTAATAAAGCCAATGGAAAAATAAAAAAAAACCTCAAAAAACAGTTTTAACCTTTACTTTTACCCAATATTCTATACCAACCAAACCATATACCGTTCAACTAATAACAGAGGAGTTGGACGTTGAATTAAGAAATTACAGCAATAAGCTCCCCTGTTAAACAAGGTTTACATGTAACGTAAATTGGTCAATCAAAAAGTGAAACAATATCTTAAACTATAATAGTTAAATAATAAGTCAATTTACAATTTGTTTACTCAACTTAAATCTTTACAAACGAGCAAGATATATGAGGTGGCCAACGATTGTCCGCCTAGCTACAATTAAAAACTGTACATTTTTTTCTGGTTAAACAACTGAGGGACATATATCCCCTCATTGGTCAAAGACTTAAACATATAAAAACCATCTATCAAGGGCACGTGTGGTTAAATTAAGAATGTAAATCTGTTAAGTCGATAACACAGAGCAAACCACCTAAAGTGTTGTTTGTTTATAGCCGCATAAATTATCCGAACCGGTGATTTGAGGCGGAGACGGGGGGGGCCCCCCCGGACAGTCCTCCATTTTGCGATCGTACCTACCCACCCGATCACTCCCTCCACAACTCCTGTCAGCCCGCCCATTCAGTACCGGTGGGGCCAGACGCCATTCAACAAACTCACAAAAAAACCCAAATCCTACACATTACCAAAAAACCATCCGCTTTAAACAATTTTCGTCACAACGGACTATCAAGACGCAGTTATATACAACAATACTCAAGTCACTAATATTAACAACTATTACGACCAGGCTAAGCCGCTACTAAACCTAAAGCATAGAATATATCAATAAAGCTAAGCACTTATTTTTTAAATAGCAAACTTAAGCTACAATCCTATTACACTTATCCTAACATACTAAGACGATAAGGAGATTCGGTGTTTCAGGCAGTAAAACAATTTAAACGTTAACAATTGAAAGTTTGACAATTTAAAGTAAACACAGACCCTTTCTGCTGAAAGAAAACCGATCAAGCAACACCACATAAGGCGGTATCCTACTTGCCAAAACTACACAAATCTATTCTAAATAACGCACACTCCCTTCTCCACAGATACCCGTCACCACAAGACCATAAAAACAAACAATAAAGTACATGCTACTAAGGCCAGTAAACAAATCACCCAATATATTTTAAGCGAGTTATAAGAATATAAAAAATAGCAAACAGTAGCGGTTAGTACAGCAACATTGCAAAACTAACAAGACTATTTTAAGCAACACACACACTCACGACACCCCCTCTCACTACAAATCTACTTAATTCAAGCTAATTAAGCATAGAAACAAGCAAACATACCGCTTAATATAAACAAGCCTATTTTAAGCAACGCACACTCTTCTTACTACAAATCTATGTTAATTCAAGCCAATACTAAGTAAATCATATACACCAGCAAACATACCGCTTAATATATAAACAAGCCTATTTTAAGCAACACACATTCTTCTCACTACAGAACTACGTTAATTCAAGCCATTAAGCATAGACACATACTGCTTAAACAAGCAACACACACTCTACAGATCTACGTTAATTCAAGCTACTACTAAAACTTAAAAAACATAGAAACCCACAAACATAAGCTAGTTACAATTTATAGCTCAAACATATACTGCTTTACAAAGTCGAGTGCCTGCCTCACTACATAACAGCCAACTGAGGACAACAATATCCACTCTAAACCACTGCAGCAACAAGCAAAATAGGATCTAAAACAACAGTAGACTACCACACAGCAGAACAAGAATAAACTAAATCACAGCCTCCGGTAGGGGATCTAAAAACAACAACAGGCCACCACACAGCAAAACAACAATAAATCACAGCCTCCAGTAGGCATGCTGGACCCGTACACAACCTGTACAGGGAAAAATAGCAACAACAGCACCTAAAGCTACCACTTACTTTCTGGCGAGAGCAAGTGACTTCCAGTGAACTGTGAAGCAGACTGTACTCAGCACATGGGCTACTCCCGGTATATATACGATTCGCCAAGGATGTTCCGTGAAAGGTGTACTCTTACAGAGTGAGCGACAATTTTACAAGTCCCAAGGTGGCCGACGCCCCTTCCGAATCATATAAAAGCGGGCCCAGGCAGCGGACAGAATCACAGTTCACCCAGCAACATGGCTTCTCCTCCTCAGTACTTGCTGTGTACCACTTGCCAGGAAGCTTTTTTCCTGACGGAAGAGGCCCGGGCTAGACACGGGCTATTGTGCGCCGCAATCCAAATGTTGTCGTCAGCTGCCCAGCTTAGACGACCGGCTGTCCATCAGCCAGACACCAGCCTACCAGCCACCAGTTCACCAGCCACCAGCTTACCATCCACCAGCTCACCAGCCACCAGCTTACCATCCACCAGCTCACCAGCCAAACCAGCCACCTAGCCACACGCCGGCACATATCCGCTAAGAGGCCTTCTGAACGTGACAGTCAGCAAAAAAATAAAGGCATGTCCAAAAGCCTCAAAGACTGCTATAGCTGCAGCTGTGGCGGCTACCAGCCAACCTTCTCCACCTACACTGCCAGTCAAGGTGAAAAAGGCACTTTCTAGTGCCAAAGACTTTGTAATCGCCAACCCCAACGGATACTACAAGGATCTGGCCACGTTTCTAGAAGCGGCCACTCCATTACTGACTACATTACTACAGGATGAGGCTTCAGCACCAGGGACGTCACTGAAATACAACCTACTTCTCGAAGCCCTGTACGACCATCCTGAAGACATACAGGACCTATTCAACTTTAAACGACCACAAAGACGCTACACTCTACGGACAGCCTAAATAAGATGCTACAAGATGACACCCTGCCAAAATTCTGCAGGAGTCTTCCGAAGCAGAGATGAAGGGGAGCGGATGGAGTCTCGTAGCACCTACCACTTTGACCCTTCATGTAAGTTTACTTAGACATGTTAAATCTCCTGGGCACTTTATTCCATTACCAAAGAAACTTAGAACAAGAAAAGCCACTATTAACATACAAAACTCTGACCAAGCTTGCTTTAAGTACTGCCTATTGGCAAAATCACTTCCGCAGAACGTAGACTATGACCAAGTTAAACTTGATGAAAACTCCTTCACTAACGTACCGAACAATTACAACTTTGAGGGACTACAATTTCCGTTACCTCCATCAAAAATTTCACTTTTTGAGCGGCGTAATCCCGGCAGTAGTATAAATGTGTTTGAAGCGGGCCCTGACTTTCAAATCACTCCCTACAGAATACCCGATCAGGAACTGGCCGACCACAGACGGACCTTTTGTGGATCAAAAACGATCAAACCTCACATTACGTGCTAATTACAGACTTTTCCAAATTGGGTCAAACCTCAAATTGCAAAGGGTAGCAACAGAATAGTAATCTGTAAACGATGCTTTCACACAAGGAGACACGTCGATGTCAGCCTGAAACCTGGCTGGCAGAACACACCAGGTTCTGCGGTAAACATCAGCCTTGTAATGTGATGCTACCCAAAGAGGGGGACAACCAATTAAAATTTGTCGCTTACGAGACTGGAATTCCCGTACCAATTATAGTGACAGCCGATTTTGAGGCCACTTTGCGGCCCACCGCTAGCACTGACATGTCCTACCAAGTGCACGAGCCAAACAGCTTTTGCACACTTGTAAAGTCCACTCTGCCTGACTCACTGTTAAACGAGGTGGGCATATCGACTGAACCTCACTTGCAGCGTTCGCAAAAACGCCGCCCAAGCTTTTCTATTGCACATGAAAGACTTGGCCCAGCGTGTGGAATCCTTATACTTACGTAACCTCCCCGTAGGACCTATGACTGAGGAACAGACAGAACGTCACAGACTGAAATCCAACTGTGACCTTTGTGAGCGCTCGTTCAACGAGACCTCAGAACAGTATGGTGACAAAACACTAGACCACTGTCACATCACAGGCACCTACAGACATACATTGTGCAACCGATGTAACTTACACTGTCGAGTTCCAAACTTCATACCGGTCTACTTCCACAACTTCAGCGGTTACGATCAAGCTTTTATCATTAGGAATCTGAACTGTTTAAAAGGATGTGAGGTAAATGTGCTACCATCGAACAGTGAAAAGTACATATATGTATCTGTTCGAGTCAGTCGTATGTGGATACGATTCCTAGACTCGTACCGGTTAATGGCTGAAAGCCTAGCCAACTTGGCAGCCGGATTGGCCAAAGTGGAACTTGTGGAAAGCTCCAAACTCGTGCCAGCCGACAAATTGCACTTTATCAAACACAAAGGGGTGTACCCATATGATTATGTTACATCACCCGCAGTGTTTGATGAACCTCAACTACCAACCCGCGAAAAGTTTTATAACCAACTAAACGATGAGCACATAAGTGAGTCAGATTATGAAAAGGCGTTGGCAGTGTGGAACGGTCTGCAAATGACCACCTTTTGGAGACTACCACGATTTCTATCTTAGACTTGACGTGTGTTTACTGATGGATACTCTGGTCTCTTTCCGCAACACCTGCCTACAGTCGTACAGAATTGACTGTTGCCACCATTACACTGCTCCAGGTCTGTCGTTCAGCGCCATGCTACGTATGACAAAAATGACGCTAGAACTGGTAACTGACGCTGATCAGATGCTGATGATTGAATCGGCTATCAGAGGAGGACTGGTGCAGTGTAATCTACGGTACGCTAAAGCTAACAATCTGTTGTTGTCGGATCAGCACGACTACAAAGAAGACGAACCGTCTAGCTACCTACTATATCTAGACTGTGTAAATCCTGTATGGCAAAGCCATGACATCGTTTCTGCCATACGGAGACTTTAGGTGGGTGGACACAACACCAGACTGGTCCTCATTGCCAACTGACTCTCCATACGGGTTTATACTAGACTGTGACGTAGAGGTACCTGCAACTCTACATGACAAGTTACAAGACCTACCTTTGTTGCCTGAGCTAGTGACACCCCCTGGTGGCAGCAGTAAAAAGTTGCTTGCCACACTGTACAACAAAAAGCGTTACGTGGCTCACTAAACGGTGTTCCAACAGGCCGTACAACTTGGTCTGAAAGTGACTAAAGTACATCGGGCGCTACGCTTTTCACAATCCCCGTGGATGAAGAAATTCATCGACTACAATGCTGACAAAAGATCTACAGCAACTAGTGCATTTGCTAAAGCTTTTTACAAGCTCATGAACAACGCCTGTTATGGAAAGACGATGGAGAATGTCCGCAACAGAGTTGACATTCGCATTGTCACCACGGACAAGCAGTTTCAAAAGCTTGTCCGCCAGACTCGTTTTGTTGAGCGGAAAATAATTTCCGACGATGTAATAGCAGTTCAGATGAGACGGAACACTGTAAAAATGGACAAACCAATTTTACGTTGGTATGACCGTTCTTGACGTGTCCAAAGTCCACATGTACCACTTTCATTATACGCTGATGCAAGAAACATTTCAAAGCTCCTGCTAGCAAATTGGAGCTAGCGTATATGGACACGGACGGACTGATTTATTACATCACAACAGACCAAGATCTTTACACTGTACTTAAACAGCCCCCTTTGTCTCAACACTTGGACAGGTCTGGGTATCACGACACGCATCCTTTGAGAGACGATACCAACAAAGGGAAGCTCGGTACATTCAAAGACGAGTGTAAAGATCGAGTCATGTTTGAATTTGTGGGGCTAAGACCAAAAATGTACGCTTACCGTTTTAGCTCTACAGATGAATCAGAAAAGCGAAAAGCCAAAGGCATAAAAGGTAGCTATGTGGAGAAAAAACATCCGTTTCCGCCACTACAAAAACACTTTGTTTTCCAAGGAAACCTGCGATAAGGCTCACTTCAACGTGATCCGTAGCAAATCGGCACGTGTAATTTCCACTACTGTAGTAAAAAAAGTCTCTGTCAGCTGAAGATGACAAGAGACAAATTTTACAGTGTGGAATACGTACGTTACCCTACGGACACTACAAACTCGGGTGCGGAGGACACCACTGTTGAGACTCACAATGACTAGAAACCCTGATACGTTGTACGAACTAGCCCTGAAAAGGCACTTGTGACACCTTTGACACCACTCAAAGACGTACCACCAGAGTTTGACCAATTACCAACCTCCATACAACGCCACTTGAGACAACGACTTAAAAGAAAATGGATGCGGGGAAACTGAACTGCCTGATGACCCGTACACTTACGAGTACCGCTACCATGAATTGACTTTACTGGACAAAGACGAGTTCATAATGATCACTAATCATCCACGTAACATGTACCCTGCATACTGGCCAAGACTGTCGTACGATGACTACGTGGCAGGTGAACGTAACAGTGCCACACATTTACTTTAACTACTATGAATTTACAATTGGACAGAGCGAGACACCGCCGTTATTGTTGTGCCGTGACTGCTTCTTAGCAACCAGTTTACCCAGCGACGGCGGACACTGGACTACCGTTGACTGTGAGGCACACTGGAATGACTTGAACTGGACGTTTCACTATGTGAACAGACACCTTGTAACAAGCAAGCCCAGGAGATTGATCAAAATTCTACGGTCAAGCGACAGCTGGTGTGACAGATGTACCTTGACGCCACTGTTTGACATAAACGACTATGACGGTTGCAGCACTCAGACTCACATGCATGATCTTGACAATACTGACGAAGACAATGACCATGGCAGTGAAACTGATGAGTACGTAGGGACTCTATTATGGGACGCCTACGTACACTAACTGGTGACTCACTACGACAACTATTATTGTAACCTATTTTTTATAGCTTTAGTCAAACCATTTTTTATTTATTTATCGTACATATTATTTGCATTCATTTTTTTTGTACCATTCATTGTTAGATTAAACCATTTTTTTTCTGAGCTACTATTTTTTCCTTAAATTTATTAAAATATTTGGTCGTCACTGAAAACCAGCAAATCGGTATTTTTATTAAAAAAAAAAAAAAAAAAAAAGGAATATTTAGTCATTATTGAAAATCTTTGACCACATGTATTTAATGTATTCTTAAACACATTCCCCATTTACATTCTCTATTAAACTCTAAACGTGTCCAATTAATCTCTGTAAATACGACTTTATTTCATCTCAAATGTTAAACCTAGATGTCACGTAAATATCAGTTTAATGTCAATCCATGGTATCTTTAACTATGTTAAATATATTTAGTTGTTACTGAAAATCAAAAAATAGCTATTTGTATTAAAAAATTCAATCATTATTGAAAATCTTTGACCACATGTATGTAATGTATTCTTAAACACATTCTCCATTTACATTCTCTATTAAACTCCAAACTTGTCCAATTAATCACTGTAAATACGACTTTATTTCATCTCAAATGTTAAACTTAAATGTTACGTAAATATCAGTTTAATGTCAATCCATGACATCTTTACCTATGTTACATTATATTTAGTCGTTACTGAAAATCAGAAAATAGCTATTTGTATTAAAAATTCAATCATTATTGAAAAATCTTTGACCACATGTATTCTTAAACATATTCTCCATTCAGATTCCCTGTTAAACTCCAAACTTGTCTAAATAATCTATGAACTCTATTTATCAACTTGAATGTTAAACTTAGATGTTAGTGTTATGTACCAATAATTATCAGTATTAACTTTTCTGCTCTACCAATTGTAAATAAACATTTACTGTACACTTACCTTGCAAATAAACTCTTGCTTTGTTCCAAAATCTTCTTTTTTCTTTAATCAACCTTACTACACGATGGAGGGGTATATGCAAACAAACAATAAGACAAAGTTTAAGAATAAGTTATTTTATTGTACAAAGTAAAGTAATTAGTTTGTTGCAGTATTTTAGATTGTTAAGTACAAAATCTATTAGGTTTAGAAACACAATAGCGTCGCACCTCTGAATCTATCCCACATCGATTGTAGCAGTAGATGGTGACCAGTAGTTGTCATCGTAATCGTCTGAAACAGCAGCCGCTACTTTTAGACGTTTTTCGTCGAGATCTTGCAGGAATTTCGGCAGGTCGTTTGACACTTGTTTGTATTACCTCAGGGCTTAGTGTACCACTTCCACCTCTGACATTAGGTAATGGCTTGTACCTACGGGTAAAGTAACGTCCATGGCGATGTATCCAATTGTTGAACTATGGGTGACCATTTCGGCTATGACTGAGCGATATGCTTCTATGCAGGGAAACATACGTTTGAGAGGCCGACCATCCGGAGGAGGTAAACGGAATCGGCTGTGGATTGGCTGACATCAAAGGCGTTGGAGGCTCAGTGATGGTTTGTCTAAAATTGCGAACCACCAAACTTGTGTCCGTTGTGGCCGCCGGCTCCAGACATATGCCGTTCAAATAGAGTGGATAGAATCGTACACCTTCTTCAAAGAAGCGGTCTACTGTGTTCAGTACAGCACTACTGCGTAGTCCAATCAAGTCTTCAAAGGTCAGGTTGGCGTGTTGTTGCCCATTTACGAGGTAGTTAGATGGATTGGAGTCTCCAGCGCACTCAAGACCGACCACTGCGAAAGCTTCTGCTGCTACCTTGTAGGCTTGACGTAAGAGTAGACGTGGTTCCCATGGTTTTAACTGCGGTGGCGGAGGTGGCGGGGTTTGGTGCTTGTAGGTGTAGTAGTTCACTTGAGGAGGCAGTGGTGGTGCAGGTTGAGCATTGTCATCCGTAAGCGTTGCTAGTAACATTTCCACATCCATGTGATGACGATGATGGTAGTTCAACTGCCTTACTTTTGCGACGTTGTTTCACTACTTTGTTCAAATCTTTGCGTGCTGCAGGCAGTGTGCGTGGTGTCTGATCCATGACTGACGCTAGATCACCCCTCACCTCATTGTGCTCAGCAGACCGTCAAGGCTGCCGACCAGACAACCTTGAGCTGCTGCAGACATGTTCCAGCAGGTATAACCACGCCCTAGATGACCTCACCAGACAGCCTTGGTATGAGCTGCTGCAAATATTCCTCTAAATCTATTTCTTGGCGCTAGAACGTTTTACAAGCTCACGTAAACGTACTTCTAACCAAAGTAACTGATCAGCCAAATCTGTTTTGCTAACATAAAATTGTTCTACATAACCTAGTAATCTATCACCATCTTCAGCCCGTAACTCCCCCTCCTTTGGCCGCTTAAAGCGGGTGGCCAAATTTGTCTATTAATGCTCGCATGAAAGTGACAATGGTCAGTGAGAGACAGTTATTTTATAGTTTGATCTTGTTTGAGAATCTCTTCTTCAAAGCACTCTTCTTAAATTCAATTTTAAATTCTCGTTTCCAATCGCGTCTGTAATAGTCTTGACAAGTGTACGTAAACGCTGTTCTAACTGCACAAGTTTATCCGATAGTTTCGCTACGACTTACGTAAAGTTTTTCCAAGTAACCTCTGTCCACAGTCTGGGTACTGACTGTAACGTACTCCACTTGGCTCCTCTTCCTTCCCTCCTCCTCCTCCTGCCTGTTCCTCGTAAATAATGGACATTGAACGTCCAAACTTGTCGATCAGATAATGCTGTTTCATTGCAGAATATAGACTGAATATATTACTAGCCTACGTTGCATTATATCCAACTGCGGCTGTTCATACCAAGCCACTTAACGTACATTCTTTTTCCTTTTCTTTTGAGGATTTTTTCCACTAAATATGTGTCTGGATAGTTGGTTTTCTGCAACTCTGCCTCGTAAAAAGCTCCTTTAATATCATCACCTTTTAAGGTCGCGCAAATAGTAGACTGGAGGTTTAGTGGGTTTCACTCGATAAATGGTAGAGTTCTGTACTCCAAGATGGCGTGTATCCCTTATTAAACAGTGTCTTGTACTTTGATACTCTTACAACATCATTGATTTTGAACTTCATTTTATGGGGAACAGATCGAGGGTTTAATCTATTTTTTAAGAGTTTTTCATGTTTTGCTGTCACGTCTTTAGGTCGCATTCCAGTAGACCTGTGGACTCTCGCGTTGTATAGTTTCAAAAGTTGTGGCAGTAGCGCTAGCCACTTGTAATTTCCCTGTAAGCTAAACTCCTTCCAAAGCCATGACTTTAAGGTTCTGTTAAAACGTTCCACTACAGATGCCTTCAAGTGTGTAAACGTGCTATATAGATTTTATACTATGATCGTTCATCAAGTTGCGAAACTCTTTGTTGTAAAACTCTGTACCATTGTCACATTGTAAATTGGCTGGCACCCGAGGGTGACTTTGTTTCAAAACTGTTTCGCATGGCGGGCCGTTACGCTGCTTCCTTTTTTATCACGGACCAGTACTGCCCAAGCGTACTTAGACAAAACATCAATCACAGTCAATATGTACTTGTTACCTTTGTTAAAGCGTGCATAAAGATCCATTTGACATAAGTCCGCCTGGCACAAATCATCAATACCCTTGACGTAAACTTTGCGTCTGGTAAAATGTTTTCTGGCCGGCTTGTGCAACTCGTTGATAATGCCTCTTCGAGCAACTTCCATTGTCTGACACTTTAAGTTATTCAATTATTCTATTTAAACGCAACAAGTTTACTATGTGTTCAATTTCCTCATTATGAGCGGTGTGGCCGGCTTTTTGTGACATTATGAGTAGTCTAAGTCTGTTTACTAGTTTGTTAACATTAAACTGCACAATACCTTTACCAAGTGAACCTTTTGCTTCCCCCTCCTCCTCCTCCTGTACTTTTTCCTCTGTCTTTTGACGCGTAGGGAAATAGGACAGAGATTACAGACAGGTACTTTTACCTTTATTGCGGTTTACTGGCTTTTCGGCAGAATACATTTGCCGATGCGCGTTTGTTAGCTTTAGGATTTCTCTGTATGCATTCAAATCGTCTACGTCAAGTAAATCCTTGTTTGGCTTTTGTTTAAACAACAGTTCCAACAAGCCGATTGTAGCTTTGTACTTGCGGTTTCGCACAATGACTTGTAACTTTTCGAAAGCAATCTTGGAATTGCCAATTACAGTTCCTCCCCTACCATCTGCTCTTACACCGTACGTACTATCGAGCTGGGTACGTTCTTTTGGATCAGATAATTTTTTCAAGTATGCTCGTACAATAGGTATTACATCCACATCCGTCTGCGTCGATGTATCCATAGTTTTGTTTAAATCTTGCCCATCTTCTTCTTCTTCTTCTTCCTCTTCAATCTTTGCTTCCTTTTTTATCTCCTTTTTTACACTGAACGGTGGGCGGTGGTGGGACGTTTTGTAATGCTTCCTGTACAGTTTTCTGTAGCGGCAGTACAATCGCTTGGCCTTTTCTTCAAAATACCGTGTCATATCGTCAGTGCTGCGCAACAGATCTTTATATTTCTTCGTACCGCACTAGTCATTTTGATAAGTTCCTCCTTTACTTTTTCGCTCTCGATTAAGTTCTTCGACACGTCTGTTCATTGTGCTAAAATGAGCCAAGCACGCGCTCTTGGGTCCTTTATATATCGCTAATGAACGTGTCTAAACCACATCTGTCGCGACCATTATTCTTTTCACAGTCCTTGTTGATGGTGACAAATCCGTAGGGCGAGTTGCGTTCCCAGCACTCTTTGCATAGTTCTTTAAAACTGATCAAAGGTCATGTCGCCATTTACATGATCGCTGTACACGTGTTTCAAGTTCAGTTCGTCCTGTTTGAACAGCATAATGAGGTTCACATTGTCTCGCAATAGGTGTTTGAGTAGGCGTGCATACGTTTGAGTAAGGTAAAAAGAATCCGTGTTCATATGTCGACCCATGCTAAAGAAACGTTTCATTTGCTCTTGACTTCCATCGCTGGCTACATCATCAAATATGATTACAGAATTTGGGCGCGAAGTGTCAAGCACATCTTTACTGTCGCTGTATGTAAAGTAACCAATTTCCGGTATTTAGTTTGAACATTTGTGCCAACAGTTGATATTTCGGCTGTTGTAATGATTTGCTATACACATACAGGTTGGCAAACTTAAGGCCCAAAGGGTCAACAATTAGTCTGTACATTAAATTAGTCTTGCCACAGTTAGATGGTCCACATATGACGCAACGAATGCTTGCCGGCAACAGTGGTCCATGTTTGGAGGTGGACTGCTTCTTTTTTAGTAAAGCGTCCAGCACATCGGTGTTTATGGCGAATGTAGTACTTTGCTTTTTGAATTTCATCGTTACACTGATTTGCAAGGATTGGTGCCACTCCTATATAAAGAGCTAGTCGTGTGGAAGTCGTTTCATTATGAGAAAACCGCGCTACGGAGGCAGAGGGCTGATTAATAGCATAATCGACAGGCTTCCTTTTGAACTGAATTTAAGCGGTTATAACTTTTGTGGTCCAGGCACAAGGCTCCAGGAGCGTTTTAGCAAGAGGTGACCGAGGTATTAACCCGCTAGACGAGGCGTGCAAAGAACACGACATCGCTTACAGTCGACACAAGGACTTGGAGTCACGACACAAGGCGGATCACATATTAGCAGATAAGGCTTGGAGCCGTTACAAGACGAAGGACGTACCGTTTGGGGAAAAGGCAGCAGCTTGGTTTGTAACAAACGCTATGAAGGCGAAAACAGCGATGGGTAGTGGTATAAGGAGAAGGAAACCGAAGAAGAAGGGCTTGACTTTTGGAAAGATAGTCAGCCACGCCAGGGCGGCCGTACGTGGTTCTGGAATTGGTAGAAAAGACAACAGCAGCAGGACGTTAAAACGTGCAGCGCAGATAGCCTTGAACGCTATTGCGCGGCTAAAGAAGAAACATAGTGGGTGGCAACAACATCAACAACTTTAGGCGAATGAAAAGAGAACGTGTCTTGGCGTTGCCAAAAAGTGGAGGGGTTCTACCGTTACTGCCGATATTTGCTGGCCTTAGTGCTATTGGCAGTTTGGCAGGAGGTGCCGCCGGAGTGGCCAAGACCATTGCTGAAATTAAAGATGCTTCAAAAAGGCTGGCAGAGCATCAACGTCACAATGAGACTATGGAAGCGATTGCTTTACGACGAGGTAGAGGACTCTACTTACAACCGTACCGAAAGGGTCTTGGTCTCCACATGACACCCTACTCAGCGGTGCGAAAAAACTATTAAAGTTGTTGCCCAACCGTGCGTTGTACGACAAGGATTTGACGTTCAACGCTCAGCTCTTTGCAATTCCTAATTTTAGAGGAGTTTTTATGCGGGATGCTTTACCATTACGACCTTGGAAAAATGAGTCTACCATTGTGAATTTCAACAGCAGCAGTGGTGCTGGCACCCACTGGGTCTGTTTCAAGAAAAAGGGCAATCGAGTTGATTACTTTGATAGTTACGGAGATCTACAGCCTCCAGTAGAAGTGCAACGCTACCTAAAGGGCAACTTCATATCTTACAATCGTACTGACTACCAGTCTGTACACACAGAGAGCACGATTTGTGGACACCTATGTTTAGCATTTTTACTGACCTAATAAATTGCTTATTAACCCATGTTTGCGAGTGTTTTACTCAGTCATGTCTCTGACGCTTACTTTCAGCGGAACAAAGTCGGAGCTTGGGTCGGAATTTTTTCCACCCATACATTTACCTGGTGATGACGACGTTTGGGAAGTGGGTCTACTTAGTCTTGAGACTTACAACTCAATACCTAATGTGGACAGTACAAACAATCTACTTCACTATGGTGTCGATGGTGGGGTGCTTTCTATACCAGAGGGTACGTATAGTGTTGATCAGATTTCAGCCTATATACAGGCTGAACTGAGTAAGTTACCCAACAGACCTGTCGTGCGAATAACCGTGAGCAACAGCACTCTCCAAACGAGCATCAAGTCCTCGGTTTTAGTGGACTTTACAAAGGAGAACTCGATTGGTGGGCTGCTGGGGTTTAAGAAAGAGGTTATTAAACCCGGTCAGGTAGCTACAAGTGGAATGGTGGACATTTTTCGGATCAACACGATTCGTGTTGAATGTAATATTGCCACCGGTTTCTTATGTTAATGGAATGCCGGCTCATGATATTTATCAATTCTTTCCCACCGTGCCGGCCGGCTATAAATTGGTAGAAACCCCGAGTCCAGTCATTTATGTACCTGTCACCGTGCATAATATTGACAACGTCACCCTACGGATTACCGATCAAGACGGTAAATTGGTGAATTTTCGTGGAGAACGTATTACGATACGGCTGCATTTAAGGAAGCAGTAATGGGTTTTGTTTATTGGAGGAAGCCAGCCTATTTAATGGCGGCGCGCAAATATAAGTTTACTAGTGACAATCGATCTGTCAAACGATTAACACGTACAAATCGGAGATTCTTGCAATCCCTAGGATATACTACCATTACATAATGAACGATATGTTGGACATTATGCAGAGTGTGCCGTTTGATGATACGGTCACGCATATGGAGTGGCATACTCATCTTCCCTACGCTTCAATGACTTTGAACAATAATGATGAAATACGTATACCAATACAGCAGCAGGATTTGTGTGTAATACCACCTCTCTCTTATCTGTATGTTGAGGGTAAGCTACTTTTAAGCGATGGTAACGCTACTGCCGCAACAAAGTTTGTCAATAACGCAATAGCTTTTCTCTTTGACGAGATGCGGTATGAATTGAACGGTGTAGAGATTGACAGGGTGAAGAATCCTGGTATTACTACTACACTAAAGGGGTATGCGTCACTGAGTGAATTGGAACTGAAGAGTACCGGATGTTGGGCCTCTACGTCTGCTAATCTGTTGTACAGACTTGATGAAGATAATGTTGACAAGAAGGGGAACTTTAGCTTTTGTATACCTCTTAACAGACTTTTTGGTTTTGCCGAAGATTACAAGAAGATTATTGTGAATGCACGCCATGAGCTGGTATTGATTGGGTCTTCTGGTGACAAGAATGCTGTTATGTGGGATAAGGACTCTCCAACCGCCACTGTGGAATCCATTAAAGTTAAGTTGGATAAGTTAAACTGGCGAATGCCTTATGTAACTTTAAGTGATAAGCAGCGTGTACAGCTGCTAAAGTATTTGAGTCGAGGTACTAGCATACCTGTGGAGTACAGGTCATGGGAATCGTATGAGTATCCAGCACTGCCAAATACTTCATGGCAAACGTGGGCTGTAAAGACTGCTTCTCAACTGGAAAAACCAAGGTATGTGATCGTGGCTTTTCAAACGGGCCGAAGAAATGAAATGGAAAAGAATGCTGCTCACTTTGATCATTGTGATTTGACTAATTTAAAATTACATCTTAACTCAATCTCGTATCCGTATGATGATTTAAAACTAGATTTTGGAAACAATCATTACGCAGTTTTGTACGACATGTATACTCGTTTCCAAGAGAGTTATTATGGAACAATTACGCGCCCACTGTTGAGCAGAGAACTGTTTAAAAGAATCGCGCCTATTGTAGTGATCGATTGCTCTAAACAAAACGAGACCTTGAGATCCGCACCTGTTGATATACGCATTGATTTTGAGGCAGCGAACCAGTTTTCTCAAAACACCTGCGCTTACTGTCTAATTATACACGATAAATCGTTTACCTACGATCCCTCTACAAATCTTGTTCGCAAGCTTGTTTAGGGGGCGTGGCTTAGTGCTATAAATTGGTGGGCTGAGGTTGCGCTACAGTCAGTGTAGCAGCAGCATCATGGTCAGGAAGGCAGTCATCGACTTTAGCGCTTTTGCCGCCCAGGACGGTACGTCTATAATCAAGGAGCTCTCCATTATGGACGTTGACACAATGTGTGTTCAACACTGGATCTTTAGGCCACCAAAAGAAAACACTCCTTCAGGCTGGAATGACACTGTGCGCCGTAACCGGTGGTTAAGTAAACACTATCACGGGCTGGATTTTGATGCTGGATTCACTGACTACAAGATGCTGGGTGAGGCGCTGCAAAGCACTTGTGCTGACATAGAACTACTCTACACGACGACTCTGGAAAAATCAAAGGTACTGGGGCGACTGTTTGACAACCGGCGCATTGTGTTCAGTTTGGAGGAATTGGGATGTCCACGTTTGCCAGAGAAACTAATCCCGACTGAGAGCAGTGAAGAAGAAGAAGACCCTCCGTGTCTTTGGCATAGCGTCTACGCTTCTGGATTTAACTGCACACAGACCAATGTTAGCAAAATGGCGTCTTGGTGTATGCAAAACTTGTCCAAGATCGACATGACTGAGGCGTCGGTGCGTGAAAAGACATTCACTGATTGGAAACATACAACGCCCACTGCTCGACAGTTGGCCGAACATGGGTTTGTAAGGATTGCCGACACTGTGGACAGCACAAAGTGTGTTACTGTGGAGTCATTTTATTTAGGTGGGAACCTTATGATGACATAGCTCATGATCATGAGTTCAACTCACCGTTCTGTAAGTACATTCAGTACAGGCGGCAAAAGTCGGAAAAGGAAGCGGAGGAAACCTTTTTAAAGCAGCCCAAACAAGTCTGCGATATTGAACTTGTCAAATTATGCAGTGCTTGACATTCTCCAATCCTCTAGTCACCGCAGTACATATTATATACGAAGAAGAGGACAGAACTCCTTCATGGATTGCTGCCGACCGAATCAGGTTTGAAGCTCGAATTGCGAAACTGACGTCACTCCTATCAGCAGTCATCGAACATAAATTATCGCATATAGCAAAATGTACAAAATCTGATCACAGCTCCTGTAACTTTTCAAAATAAATGTATACTACTTTATTCATCTTTTCTTTCTTTATTCCATAACATGATTCCTACAGCAGCAGCAGCAGGAGACGAATATATTGCGCTTCGGACCAACCATCACCACCTGCCAGTATACATGTACGCCTCAGCACCAGGACGCCTCGACGTCGCCTGCTCGTCCACGGCTACCAGTCAGCCCATATACCGTCTGTTTAGCATATCCTTAATCGCTTCGTAAAGGCGGCAGAGCTGCCGACGTCTTTTCCTTATTGGGAGATTAGCATGCTTCGAAGTCGAGCAGCGAAGAGTTTTTTTCCTTATGAGCGTTTAACATGGTTGCCTTCGAAAGTGAAAACCGAAGGCAGCCGGTTAACGGGCCGACTGGCACAAACTACAGTGAATGTCATGATCGGCGGGCCGAGTCTACGGTATACTCAATACAGGAGGCAGAGCTGCCGACGTTTTTTCCTTATGAGCGAATAGCATGCTTGCCTTCGATCTGAGACTTCGAAGGCAGCGTTCTGATCTGCAGACAACCGACGGTTTTTTTCCTTATGGCGTTTAACATGGTTGCCTTCGAAAGTGAAAACCGAAGGCAAATCACCCTACTTACACTCACTTTAAATTTAATTATTTTTAAAATCTACCATGTTTTAAATATTTACATTATTATGTTTTTGTAAACAAATGTTTTAAAATTAGAATTTTATGCTGATGTCTAACGATGCCTACATTGTAGGCAAAAGGCCTCACATAATAAAGCATTTTATTGGAATTTTTGATAATTTCTTAAATATTTAGTGATTAAGTAATTTACAATTTACATTAAATTAAGTTATGCCTGGTTTATTAAAATATGCATATGATTTTTTTTTAAATAAACAATTATGATTTCTTGAAGTAAACATATTTTATAAAATATATATGGTTACTTGATAGTGTGGGGAAAGTATTAATAGAACTTTAATAAGATTTTTTTTGTTTAATGTTAAAATTGAGTAAGGGAAGGATTTATTCATTATAAAAGAAAAATTTTGACATTATTAAACACATGATATATGAAGTTGAATCGAATGAAATTAATTATACATTGCAGAGAGAAAAAAGATAAATTAATATGAATGACATCCAGTGTATTAGTTGGTGGCAAATCAAATAAAAAAGAAAATACTGGTTATGTTTTAACAGGAAATCAGTTCTTTATATTATATGCACGATAATATATAAATTTCATCTTTTTTATCAGTAACTGAATCAATGAAATGCGATAAGTTTCATCCTCGGTCCTCTTAAAACCAACACGGCGTCCGCTCAATGGTTGCCATCAATGTGGACACTACTACTCTCCGTTCACACTTTAGTTGAGACTGTGGGCGCTGAATTGCCCATGCAATTGTAATGGAGCTTCCGCGCTATTAGCCAAGTACAAAACATTCACATATTCTGAATTTATATCAGAAAAACATACTTCTACGTTAGTTTTAAGTAGTTTTTTGTTAGTAATTTGTGCGTTGTAATAAATTACCAAATATTAAAAATATATAAAATAAATCAGAAATGTTGTTTTAATTTACAAAGCTGATTATAACTACAAAAAATATTTACTCAAAAAAAATCTTCGTCATTTTCAAATAAAAGAAATCTTACGAGTATTATATAACGTGTCTATTGTTTTGATTTGATTTTTTATGCTCATATTTTTTAGTGTTTTCAATTTTAACAAATTAATGACAAATTATGTTGCCTTTATTAAATACAGTTACTGTAATATATATTAACTGAGCTTTAATAAATACTCTGCTGTCGATATTAATTAATTTTAAATTCATTTTACATGAATTTTGATTCCCACTATCGATGACAGTTACACTGAGAGCGATATAAAACGTCGTTTTTTTTATATGTAATGTATCTAGGATAGACAGTAGCGCGGTGACCGTCCATAGCCCACACAGTCTCAACTAAAGTGTGAACGGAGAGTAGAGAAGTCTTGAGTATCCACGTTAGATGGTAGTCAAGGTTCAGCTGTTGTGTAAGGAAGAGAACTGAGTGTCAGACTTGTCAGTTAGCTGAAAATCAGAACAACACTACGTGGTTCAGATTCCACATGAAGCTGTAGGTCTCCTAATTGCCCTGGCAATTGGGCTATTAATAAATAGTCCTTTCTGAGCTAAGTTGAACTCAGATAGTAACAATGACTACACTCGTTCATCTACACTCTTAAAACTCATTGGAAATCCATATTCGCCCATATCTTGACGATCAGCATCTTAAGAATAAATAAATAAATAGCTTATATTAAATTAACCCTTGCGGGAAACGGATATATCCCCAGCCTCTATTAGAGCCTAAACGTGGTAGAGAGATAGATCCTCCAAACCCTATTTAATAAATTGTAGTTACATTGGGATCCGCTAGAGTTAAGGAGAATGTTGAATAGTCTTTCTAAACAAGGGTTTGTGTGATCTGAAAGTGATGGTTGGTCGTTGTGGGAGGGAGGAGTGGCTTTGTCAGGTAACCCACGCTCAACTGCCAGTCTAAGGTTACCCATTATGTGTGAAACGGGTATACATCCTTGACTTTTTATTTTAGTTTGTGACAGAGTTTTGCTAGTGTTGTATAGTTTTATTATCATTCATGTACATGTCTTACATTAGTTTAGTTCCGATTTATTGTGTTTTATTGTATATTTGAATTACATGCAGTTTTGTCTATCAGCATCAGTTTTTTTATTGACCATGTCGTATTTTTAATATTTTTATATATTTTTCATGTTTTATTTAATTAATTTGCTTTACATTTTATCGTTTTTTCTTGATTCATTTTTATTTCTATTTGATTTTGGCTGTAAACTGAGTTTGAACAGACAACAATTATATACATTGTTAATTGTTACCACTGTACGTGTATGGGCGGGCGGGGTGGGTCAGTATCACTGTACGTGTATGGGTGGGCGGGTGGGTCAGTACCACTGTACGTGTATGGGTGGGCGGGTGGGTCAGTACCACTGTACGTGTATGGGTGGGCGGGTGGGTCAGTATCACTGTACGTGTATGGGTGGGGGCGGGTGGGTCAGTATCACTGTACGTGTTTGGGCGGGCGGGTGGGTCAGTACCGCTGTACGTGTATGGGTGGGCGGGTGGGTCGTAGTGATACATTGTTTAATTGTGGACGTAGTGTGGGTGAGCCAACCCGTTTACAGAAATATTATAATTTTAAACTAACGTGAAGCACTATGCCATATGAGCGTTATATCATTGTTATCTGGTTGAGTATAATATACATTACGGATAACATATAAAATGTTAATTACAAACATTTTTAGAATTTGTTTGTAAATTAAAAAATTAATGTTTAAATTATTTCTTAATAGTCTGATATTTTTTACACCTTATTGCATTCTCAAGCTAAAACAAATAAACAATACAATATTGTCTGTCTACT
This sequence comes from Stictocephala bisonia, assembly GCA_035578905.1. Lineage (NCBI taxonomy): Eukaryota > Metazoa > Arthropoda > Insecta > Hemiptera > Membracidae > Stictocephala > Stictocephala bisonia. The sequence goes on along the minus strand of JAQJVL010003260.1, from coordinate 12,185 downwards.
CCAAATGTTTATGCCACATTGAAACTTAAATTCAGAACTGTGCTTTCCTACAACAGTGACTAACTAACTTGTATTCTACCTTTACAATTGCTTGTCAGCAGTAATATATTACTAAATTAATTAGTTGAAAAATTAAATAAAACATTAGATGATGATATTTGTATTTACATGAATAATATTATTCAGTAACAAAGAGTATAAATTAAAACAAATCTATTTTCCCCTCTGAATCATTTGGTTGGGGGAAACCTCACACTTCAACAATTGGTCAACATGTCTTCTCCAAACACGTCCATCATCCATTTTAATGCTTTAGAAATGATTTTACTGTCGACTTGCAATGAGTCTTGTTGATTTAGTTGAAAGCGACTGCTACTATCGATAGAATTAAGGGAAGTGTGTTCAGTAGGAAAACGAGATAAGAAGTCAAAATTAGCATGATCAGAGGTTTTCCTGTATTTGATTTCATAGTTGAATCGAGACAAAAAATGTGCTTAGTTAAATAATCTGGTAACTGATATTGATGGTGATGTTTTTATGGGACTATATATAGATACCAAAGGTTTATGGCCTGTAATCAAGGTAAATTTACGTCCATAACAGTAGGGAAAACATTTTTTTAAACCCCAGTAAATACCAGTCGCCTCCTTACTTATTTGGCTGTAGTTCTGTTCTGTTTTTGTCAAACTGCGGGAAGCAAAACTTATTGGCCTTTCACTGCCATCACTGTAATGATGAGAAATTACAGCTCCAAGACCCACTGGAGATGCACCAGTTCCAAGATCAGGGGCAAATCTGGGTAATAGTGAACAAGAACCCTATCATTTGCTATTTCCAATTTCACCTTTTTGAAACTTCCCTCACAATCAGAAGTCCATACCTAGTGAATATTCTTTTGAAGCAGTCGATTAAGAGCATGGAGGATTGTCGCTAAATCTTTAATGAACTTATTGTAGTAATTCGCTAGACCAAGAAATGTCGTAAGTTTGTTGATATTTTCGAGTCGTTTACTGTTTGTTATGGATAAAACCTTGTCATTTGTTTACAAAAACCCATTTCATCAATGATATATCCCAGATACTGTAAACTGCTTTGGAAATATGTGTACTTGTCTTTGTTCAGTTTTAGGTTTTTATCTCTTGAGCATTTGGAGGACAGTGCGTAGTCTTGATAGCAGTTCATCAGAAGATTTGCCTTGTATGATGATATTGTAAAAAAAGCATTGTAACCCAGAGATTCCTTGCAATGTCTTGTCCATAAATTGTTGCCAAAGTGATGGTGCTACTTTCACACCAAATATTAAGCGTTTCACTTTGTATAATTCTTGATGCGTGCTTAGTGTATGCATTAGTGCGCTTTCTTCATTCATTTTCATAAGGAGGTAAGCGTTGCTATTGCTAATATCAAGGATGCAAAATAGTTTTCCTCCATTCATCTGAGAGTAAATTTCTTCAATTCTAGGTATCGGACAGTTCTCATCTTTGATTACTTTGTTCACTGTCACCTTATAATCAGCACAAATCCTAATCTGCCCATTTGGCCTCACTATTGGTCGGAGTTCCCCAGTCAGAACTGTCTACTTTTGTTATTATGGTACATTCTTCAAGTCTCTTTAGTTCATTTTCTACTTTGGTCCTCAGAAAAAATGGAACCTGCCTTGATTTCAGAAAAATTGGTTTAGTGTCCTCTACGAGTCTAAACTGACCCAAATAATTAGGCATTTCCCCAATGTTTCCATTGAAGACATCACTAAATTCACATAATATGTTGTCTAGATTTGAAGACTGTGCTATTTTTAAAATTTTCACTTCACTCCAATCTAATTTGACTTCCCTAAGCCAGTCTCTTCCAGTACTTAGGGCTGCCTGGATCTAACTCCATTGGTACTGAATTTCCCTCAATGATGACGTCAACAATAAACTTGTCAGTTCGTTTGTCGCTAAGAACATTTATCTCATATTTATTCTCACTATTCTTATCTGATACATTTTCAATTCATTTTGATACACAATTTGACTCATTTTAGATTTGTTTTGTAAACATACATTTGCAATATGGCCTAATTTACTACATTTCTGACACATGGTACTTATAAGCCGACATTGATGAGCACGGTGAGACTCAGAACCACATCTGAAACATTATCTCTTAATTCATCAAATGCTGAACCTGTAGAACGTTCGTTACAAAATACTTATTCAGTTAATTTTTTTCTTTGTTATATCTTTGTTTTAGAAGTGAATGTGATTGATCTTATTCAGTTCCATTGGTTTTGAGTCCGAATCCATACTTTCCTTTTTAGCTAATTCCATAGCCAAAGCTGTGTCTACTATGTCTTGGAAGGTGTATGCTTGGCGGTCCTGTAACAGTTTTGTACAAATGTCAATGTCATTTAATCCATATATAAATTGCAATTTAGAAATAAATTGCAGAGATAAATAGAGATATAATATAGATAAATTTAGAAACATGTCTGCTACAGATTTGCCACAGCAGCAGTTGAAATCACAGTTAGTTGTCATTTTCCTGAGGGCTACTGAAAAATCACTAACTGTTTCGTATTCTTTCTGTGTCCGAGATATAAATTTATGTTGCAATGCCCATTGGCTAGGTTGTGTATCTACAAAATCCAATTGTAGATTGTATTTGCACCAATTCGTCATAAAATTTTGTAAGTGGTGATTCTGGAATACAAATGTCGTAAAGTTGTTGTTGTAACTGTGAGGTTAGTGCATGTAGTAACGTGTAAACCTTAGTCGTATTATCAGCAGTTTGTTTTTTTATGTTTAAAAATATTTCCAGCCTTCTAATAAAATTGTTGATAGTTTCATCTGGGTGATAAGGTGTGAAGTTAATACTACTTGACTGATGATTGAACCGATGGATTCGAAGAAGTTGGTAGGGCATGTGAATATGTATTCTGTAGGTTCTGAGCCATTTCCTGCAATTTTGCCCTAAGTTGTAAATATTTTTCCTCTACATTAGATCTATATTCTAGTTCATTTTCCAAATCATTTTCATCAGTCAGGGAATCAATAGAATCTTGAATATGTTTATAATGTTTCCAATAATCTGTAACAGAATTCAGTTTAAATTCAATTAATGTAGGTTTTACCTTCTGTATATCTTCTAGCTTTCGTGAATTGTCCTTTAATAATAGTTTGTGCTTTCTTCAGTTTTTTTAAATTCTCTTCTTCAGTCATATTTCTTTATTTTCCTCGTCGCCACTAATATGTTACTAAATTAATTAGTCGAACAATTAAATAAAACATAAGATGAGTGTTGTTTCAATGTAGAACCATTTAATAGCAATTGTTAAAACATAACAGCTGATGATATTTGTATTTTGATGAACAATATTATTAAGTAACAAAGAATATAAATTAAAAAACAACAAGCAATACCTATTGTCGTATAAGATTACATCACATATTACAAACAATCATTTATTTCCACTCCATTTGACTCTTAATCACAATAAGTTCCTTATCACTTCTGGGAGGTTTCACATTCACAGACAAATTACTTGAAAGTGACATTGTGAATATCACAAGGAATATTCCTAAAATATTTGTTTCAAATACTTCGCATGAAATACATTACAACAATGATTTGATGAATTCCAATATAAGAGAAATAGTTAATCGAAACAAACATGCTCATTTAATTGATTTGAACCATTTAAAAAGAATTCATTAGAGCAAACATGGTCTTCAGTTGAGCACTTTAGGAAGTAGCCAGAACTCCCAGAAATATTTTTCTTTCTAGGCAAATGAACACAAAAAGTTGTATCACTAAAGAAAACTGAAATTCTAATATTCAAAATAATTTAAATAAAAACAAGAATAGAAAGTTAAATCATAGAGAGCTTATTAAAAGTGGTATTTGAAAATACGAAACACAGCAAATAAAAAAGTAGAGGTCACCACTTCTGCCCATTACATTTCTTCAGATCTACATAACCAAAGGAGTATGAATGCTAGTATAGCTGTTATACAGAAAAAGGAGTATGGTAAACCTGTTGTATCAGATTTTTGTTAAGAGCGTTTGACATGCCAGAAAATATCCAAGAGATCTGTTTTGTATAGATTAGTCACCAAGTCTGTATTTAAGACTAAACCAAGATTATGATGATTTTAGGAGAAAAGGTTTGAAGTGATTGGTGAGTGTCTGTGTTTACATAGGGATCCAGAACTTTGTGACTTGGATAACAGAATCAACACAGTGAAGGTGCTAACATCAAGATCATTGTCTTTAATGAATGTTCAAGAGGAGTTTTGAGGAATGGTGAAACATTCACTGGTTTTGTTAAAAATTAAGCTGTGATAAGAGCGCAATTTAATTCCATAAATCATAAACGGTTAGCAATATGGACAGCTGAGAAAATAAACCTGGATTGTCTGAAAACACCATCGCAAGTTATTGTTATATCTCCTGAGAGACAACATAGTGACCAATCAACGGACAGCTTCACATCAGTTCAAGGGTAATTTTGTAGGAAGAACAGTTTGACTCATCATCATGGTAGTAGAGGTTCAAATGTTATGTAGGAAAGAGAACTGAGTGTCAGGCTTGTCAATTAGCTGAAAACCAGACCAACACTACGTGGTTCAGATTCCACATAAAGTTGTGAGTACCTTAGTTGCCCTGGCTATTGGGCAATTAATAAATAGCTCTTTCTGAGGAACATTCGACCTTAGTTAATAACAATGACTACACTCGTTCATCTACACTTATTTCATTGATTTGTGTGCTCAAGCACATAAATAAATTTAATTTATACATTGGAACCTCAACACATGCATTTGCCTCAGAGGCCCTATTTGTTTTCTTTACGAAATTAAGTTTAATAATATTTATAAGTTTAATAAACTACTACACCTTTCCATTGATATTTTTATTTAGGTGTAGTAGTTTTTATGTATTTTGTTTTGAGAGTGTATTTGTAAAGGCTAAGTTAGATTGTTTTTTTCTACATGTTTTAATTTTTCCGCTGTTTGAAAGTGTCTCTAATGATGAAGAAAATGTACCTTAAAGGAAATAAAAATTATTCTTATATTCATTCCCCCCTCATATTTGCCTATATCTTGACAATCAGCGTCTTACTGATAATGAATAATGAATCATTGACAGCCGAGGATGTTGACAACCAAATCACACCACGAACCACATTGGTGTTTTGGGTAAATTGGATCAACTACTGATTCTCCATTTCTGGGATTCTCCCTCTCTAGTGGTTTCAGGTTTAAATTATAGGAATTATATTTTGGAACAATTGGAATTGAACACTAGTATGAATTATGAAGTAGATAATAGATTTTTTTAGGAGATTTAACAAAAATGTCAAGCCGAATTAAAAAAATCTAAAACAATTACTATCTTCCACTGTGATAAGAGCCAAACTTCTTCTTTTTTTGACTTTCTTCATCAACTCAAGACTCAACCTCATCAAAAAGTCATATGATAGGTTCACTAAATATAATATTCAAAATGACCTTCTATTCCAATACACTGCATAATAAGAAAGTGCAAAGCAAGGGGGATGCTATGAAGCATGTCGTAAGTTACAAAAGTTTTTGTCAATTGACAAATGTACAAAAACTATGTCTGCAGATAACACAGAGAAATAGAATCAGCAATAAACACAACAAAATGTCAAGTACAGTTAAAATTGTAATATTAATTGTATTATCAAAATTATTGTAATATCAATATTAAGAAAAAAAATATTTTTATAAATAAAAGAAACACTCTAAGTAACTAATTGCAATAAAATATTGAAGTTGCATATTTGAATTAATGGTTAGGTTAAAGGGCACTAGGCCAGGAATTAGTATATTAGAGAGATAGGACATCAGCAAACTTACCTTAAAAGACAAGTTCACTAACATCAGAGTAGTAGTCACAAACACAAAATACACAAAATCTCACAAATTTTCAACACCACTGGCATTTTCTTCAGGTGAGTAGAGGGAGAGAGAGAGAGAGAGAGACACTGAAATGACTTCCACTATTGCTGGGTAGGTGGCTGTGGTGGGGGGTGTACATCCATAGAGCAACACTCAGGTGTAGATGCAGTATTTCAGTTAGTATATATATAAAAATATATATGAAGTTTGCTGATGGGGAAGGGGTTGAAGGGAAGTGGTCTATCTTATGTTCAGATTAGGTGGGTCACGGGATTTTGTTATCCATTGGTGTGCTAATTCCATCCTTCGGAGTTGGGAACTATTGGCATGGGAAGGAAGGGATCTGATTACCTTAGTGGTGTAACACTGATCAAAATTTTGATTATGGAGAAGACTATGGGCAGAGACAGGTTTTTCAGGATTTTGGACTTTGCAATCATGTCTATGGCCATTCATGCGTTTACGAAGGGTTTCACTGGTAAGGCCAATATATTGGGCAGGACAGTGCTGGCACTGGAGTTGATAAATTAGATTGGTGGAATCACAGGAGTGGTTTCCAGGTATCTTGTAGGTTAAGGAGGTAGTGGAGCTGGTAAAAGATGTGGCTGAGAGATGAATAGGGCAGGTTTTGCAAGATTTCTTGTTACAAGGATTGGAACCGGGTGGTTGCTGGTCTTTAGGACAGGTCAGGATGTTGGGATCAGGTAATTTAGGATGGACCAGGATTTGGCGGAGGTTTTTGTTTTGTCTGAAAGTTACAGTAGGAGGTTTTTCAAGGAGATCTTTGGTGTGGGGGGAAGCTTTTAAGATGTTGAAGCCATCTTTCAGGATTTGGTTGAGTTTTTGTAGGCCATGGTGGTAATTAGTGATAAGGGGTAAGCATTGGGAACTGCTTCTGGTTTGGGGTTGGTTTTGGGACTGGGCTAAACGGATTTGGTTTTTAACAAGGTTGGTAGGGTAACCTCTCTTTTGGAAAGCACTGACAAGTTGGTTGTTGTATTGATTTAGGTTTCTGGGAGAGGAAATGATACGTTTGGCACGGGTGGCTAGACTATAGGGTAGGGAGCGTTTAGTGTTGTTGGGGTGACAGCTGGTATAGTGAAGGTATTGTTGTTTATTGGTAGGTTTGATGTGAATATCAGTTTGAAGGACACCGTCCTCCAATCCAATTTCAACATCAAGGAAGACTATGCGTTCAGAAGAGGATTGCCAGGTGAAATTCAGGGATGAAAAGTTTTGTAGGCTTTGAAGGAAGGTTTCAAGATTGGTTTCGGAGTCAGTCCAGATCAGAATCATCGATGAAAATTTTCATGATCTGGACTGACTCTGAAACCAATCCTGAAACCTTCCTACAAAGCCTACAAAACTTTTCATCCCTGAATTTCACCTGGCAATCCTCTTCTGAACGCATAGTCTTCCTTGATGTTGAAATTGGATTGGAGGACGGTGTCCTTCAAACTGATATTCACATCAAACCTACCAATAAACAACAATACCTTCACTATACCAGCTGTCACCCCAACAACACTAAACGCTCCCTACCCTATAGTCTAGCCACCCGTGCCAAACATATCATTTCCTCTCCCAGAAACCTAAATCAATACAACAACCAACTTGTCAGTGCTTTCCAAAAGAGAGGTTACCCTACCAACCTTGTTAAAAACCAAATCCGTTTAGCCCAGTCCCAAAACCAACCCCAAACCAGAAGCAGTTCCCAATGCTTACCCCTTATCACTAATTACCATCATGGCCTACAAAAACTCAACCAAATCCTGAAAGATGGCTTCAACATCTTAAAAGCTTCCCCCCACACCAAAGATCTCCTTGAAAAACCTCCTACTGTAACTTTCAGACAAAACAAAAACCTCCGCCAAATCCTGGTCCATCCTAAATTACCTGATCCCAACATCCTGACCTGTCCTAAAGACCAGCAACCACCCGGTTCCAATCCTTGTAACAAGAAATCTTGCAAAACCTGCCCTATTCATCTCTCAGCCACATCTTTTACCAGCTCCACTACCTCCTTAACCTACAAGATACCTGGAAACCACTCCTGTGATTCCACCAATCTAATTTATCAACTCCAGTGCCAGCACTGTCCTGCCCAATATATTGGCCTTACCAGTGAAACCCTTCGTAAACGCATGAATGGCCATAGACATGATTGCAAAGTCCAAAATCCTGAAAAACCTGTCTCTGCCCATACTCTTCTCCATAATCAAAATTTTGATCAGTGTTACACCACTAAGGTAATCAGATCCCTTCCTTCCCATGCCAATAGTTCCCAACTCCGAAGGATGGAATTAGCACACCAATGGATAACAAAATCCCGTGACCCACCTAATCTGAACATAAGATAGACCACTTCCCTTCAACCCCTTCCCCATCAGCAAACTTCATATATATTTTTATATATATACTAACTGAAATACTGCATCTACACCTGAGTGTTGCTCTATGGATGTACACCCCCCACCACAGCCACCTACCCAGCAATAGTGGAAGTCACTTCAGTGTCTCTCTCTCTCTCTCTCTTTCTCTCTCCCTCTACTCACCTGAAGAAAATGCCAGTGGTGTTGAAAATTTGTGAGATTTTGTGTATTTTGTGTTTGTGACTACTACTCTGATGTTAGTGAACTTGTCTTTTAAGGTAAGTTTGCTGATGTCCTATCTCTCTAATATATTTGAATTAATTAATTGCTTTTTAAAACTTAGTACCACTGGTTTTTAATTTGATCCATGTGTCTCCGAAAAAAACAAATACTATTGAAAATTTACCCTTAACAAAATTTACTATTAAAAAAAATGCTGATAATCACTGAAACAATTAATATGTATGATAATTAATATACATACTGGATTGTGAGTTTCAGAGACAATAAAAATCACATCGACTGCCACAACTTGTCTTCTCAAGTTTTAAAACTTGCCACCATTGAGTTACTGGATTTTAACTGAAATCATAAAACAACTAATTTAAAAATAACCACCTAATTATTGTCAAAATAATTAGCACAAACATAAGCAGTTTCATATTTAAAACAAGTTCAGTTACTACAAACAGCATAACTGAATATTCTTTTGAATCTAATATGATAAATAGGATGTCAATCAAACATTTTGTCATTAACACAATTTTGGTAATCAACACCCAAGTTTACATTTAGGGGCTAAGAAAATGATAGTCAATAACAAGCGTGAGTAGTGTGAGTGGAATGAGTGGCAACTGGTGAGGCACTTTAATAACCAATACTCATGATTCATGAACCACAAAAAAACCCTAACTTAGCCCTCTTAAGGCACATTTCAGTCACACTTAAGTCTTGTAGAAAGCATAAATATTCTATATTGTACACAATACAATATTAAAAATGCTTTGACTATTTATGGTTCTTTATATTCAAATGTTAGATTATTATTATTTATTGTTCCAATGTGCATTAATTAATGTACTTTGTATTTATGTCATTGATAATGTTTAATATATCCTTTAATATATAATTAACAACTTTTTACTTTCATATAATGAACAGCCAAATTAGAAAAAGAGGTAAACACAACATTGCAACCTTAGTCAATTTAAACAGAACAAATTTTATATTAAATACAGAGTGCATAGAAGTGTTATGTCTTAATGATACAAGTTTTTTTTTTTTTTAACTTAGTTAAACAGTTTAAGCCATTTTAAATAAATGGTCTGTAAATAATCAAAATTTACATTTTTCTTCCATTTAGGTATGCTTTTCCATTAGGTTTAGTAATAGCTACATACATTTTATTTGTCAAACATTTCCCTTACCCAGTATATGTAAGATCATCAAGAGTTCATATGAATAATATGTTTTGGGATTCCTTTTTATTTTAAGCTTGCTTCTCTCATGAGGACTGCGCCCCAAAACCCCATAATGTGTGCTCTAGTAAATTTAGTGAATGCAGTGCTGTAACCCAGCTACTTGGGGATAATGTGTTGAAAATATTGTAAGCAATAGGTTGAAAATATTGTAAGCTACAGCAACGGGGTCTGCAAGGACTGGGAATAAAAATTAAAAAGTAGGTAGCATACCTGATAAACTTGGTAGACTGTTACACTGTAGATAGACATAATCACATAACAAAGAATTGAATAGCGAAATATTTTGCACCCATATGCCTCTTCTTCAGTCACTAAATAACTGGATACACAGTCACATTTGAGGTAGGTAGATGAGGTGTTGCCAACTGTATAGCACTTAAAACTAACATGTCACTTCTGCTTCTATTATATGATAATATAATGTAATAATGTTTATTATTCTGCTGCTTAGGTGGAGGAGGGAGAAACAGGGTTTATCTTATATTTAGTTTAGGTTGGTCTCTAGATTTTGTGATCCATTGATGTGCAATTTCCATTCTTTTAAGTTGAGAGCTATTGTAGTTTGCAGAGAGTGACCTGATAACTTTAACAGTGAAACAATGATCAAAGTTTTGATTGTGGTTCATGCTATGGGATGAAATAGGTTTTTCAGGTTTATTTATCTTGCAGTAATGTCTATGTTTACGGAGGGTTTTTGTGGTTAGACCTGTATATTGAAATGGGCAGAAATTACATTTGAGTTAGTAAATAATATTACTGGAGTCACATGTGTAATGACCATTAATTTTATACTAAATGGAGGTGAAAGAGCTCAAAAATGTAATGGCTGGTTTATGGATAGTGCATGTTTTACATCTTTTCTTATTTTATGGAAAAGAGCCTTGAGCTGTAGATGATGGCCTAAGAGGTGTGGTGGGATCAGGTGATTTTGGGTGGACTAAAATCTGTTTTAAATTTTTGGACTGCCTGAAGGTAACAGCTCTCAAAGACAACGCACCTAAAGTCTTGCTGGAGGATCCGCTCGGCAAAATACGAGAGTACAGGACAATGAACAGAGGCACCTTATACAAAGGCAAACTCGTGTTGATTTGGTTGGCATAGAGGTACGCCACACTACTGGAAACCAATATTATGACACACACGTTTCACCTGATTAAATGCTACGTGAAATGCGTCTTAGCCGGAGAAGAACTGTCCAGTAAAGACATACACGACAAGTGTTTTGACTACCGTATTTCTACAAGACCAGCTGGTACGACGGCGGTTTACAACTGTGAGATAAAGGAATGGTTTGTCGATCTGACCTGGAAGAGGTTGAAACGCTATAGGCGCTACATTTATCTGTTTCTGGACTAACAGAAACAACTGTCCGAGGTGGAAAAGGTGAAGTCTTTCAACGTGTTTTCCATCTTACAGAGCAAAGAATATATTGTTAAAATTCTAAAAACAACAACAGTGATCACAAACATGTCTAACTTCTGTCGTCATCGTGATACCCGACGAGTAGACAGTAAGGTCAAAAATCGTAACTCTCAGGTTCCATCGTCGGGGCTGAAAGTGTTGTAATTACATTTCAGTACTATTTATTAGTAATCAGACTTCAATAATACCATACTTAACCTGTGCAAACAAACTATGCACACAACCAAAACAAGCATAGCCTAGGCAATTATCAATTCCCAATAGCAGAGTCTCAAGATGGCGGCGAGTAGTAGTGACGCGTCTATTTCAGCTCCGGTAAAATCGCGCCTTATTTACGATATTAAGAGCAAAAAGTGTAATAAGATTGTTAAAAACGGTATCCTTTGTGATCAGTGTGACAAGTGGAATCATTTTAGATGTGCTCGAAGATAACCCACCAGATGAGAATTGTATTTGGAAGTGTCCAAGCTGTGAGAAAGCCCTACCTGTTACAGACGACTCTAGTCCACTGGAAGAACATAACGAGAACGACGCTTCACTTTTGGAGGTTATTAAAGTGTTACAACTTGACATAGACTTTCTAAAATCTGAAAATAACAAACTGAAACAAGTTGTGAATCAAAATGATGGAGCTAGAGGTTGTAGAGTTCAAAATGTGATTACTCCTGAGAGTCCTGCAGTCAACACCAGAAGATGGGAGTCAGTTACCTACCGCAAGAAAGGTACGTGTAGGCCCACCGGCGAGACAAAAACACTCAATGGTCACTTTAGTCTAAATCTAAGAAACAAGTATCAATTGCTTGAAGATAAGGAAATAAATCCCGAAAATGAAGAATATTTTGGCCCAAACCCACTCACTAACCCAACTAGACATAGGCCTAGGCCACGAAAAACAACTAGGAAAATCAAAATCTTCTCTGACAGCCATGGCCGAGGGCTTTCAGCCATGCTGCATAAGACCAACCTAGAAAATACCTACAGTATTGATGGCACTGTAAACC
>JAQJVL010003259.1:0-65267 GCA_035578905.1 Stictocephala bisonia | reverse complement strand
CAATTGATTGAACTACAGTCTTTATCATCCAGATTTTCAAATTTGACTATATCATTCACAGCTTATTTCCGGTTAGTTGTAACCTTGTTATTACTGAATTAAATACCCACAGAATACAGATCCACTCTTCTTGGCGTGTACACAATCAATTTTTTGTTGAGAGGAGGCAATTCTGAAAGCTGCATTTGGTGATAACGCCTGAATTTTAGCATTTGTTTGGTTGGATGCAGCTTTTGCCAACAAGCTTCGCTACGTTTTTGCGGTACACATTGAACTGAACCACCAGATAAACATATCGGCTGGCTGTGAAACAGTATAATTGGCTTGAAAATCTGATCTGTGATATGAGTGAACAGATTAAATCTTTATAATCCACGTTGTTTCAATTAATAATATACTTTCTTAGTTTCTTTCATCATATTAGTTATGAAAAAGGTTAATCAAAACAATGCTACATAAAAATATTAGAAGGCAGAAAGTAAAAAGTTTTATTTATCAAATATTACAGTTACAAACAACAAATCAAAATTATTGTGTTCAGTTTAGATTTATATATTTACGAATCTGACCAAACTTAACATAGGCTTAGGATGGTGTCTGCCTTTTACAGGTGCCTTGGGTAAACAGGAAATCCTTCTGTAAATACACGCTCGAAAATACTTGATACTCGAAAAAAATGCCAACTAAAAAAATCACTACTCGCACACCCCTATTACAAACCCATTTCATGGCATTACTTTATTTATAAAAATAGGTTTTTGAGGTTTAGTTGATTTATAACATCAATGTTTTGCCTAAAAAATCACTAAAATTTGTAAACACAAATCGACATTGATATTGATTGATTGATACAATGCCATAACAGAATAATGTTACATAAGTTTTCCTTTAGAAATTACATCATATAAAATACTCCCCTCTTTAAAAGTAGCCGTGCTGCATTGTAAATTAACTATAATATCAGCGTGATAATTTAGCAAAAGCAGCCAAAAATTAAAATTACATGATCACATAAATGATAGGGTAGGTCTTAAGGAGTCCTGACAGCAGATCAATTTTCTATGAGAAGCATACTTTACAAAAAAACCCCTGTACTGTACTTACGTATTTCATATCGAAGGCAAGTTATTCCCCAGGCCGCACTTGCTTTATTAATTGATTCAACGATGCCAAAATTAAGACTTTCTCTCTCACGGAACACTTTATCTAAAGGTATTTTCCCAATCTCTGATCTGAAACAGAGGATAAACTTTCTTCATTCAGAAATCACCATCTTTCTACACTTTATTGAAATGAAATTATTTAAGGGACATTTGAATAGTATACACTTTTTGAGCTGGCTCTTACTTACCTTACCTCCTTGGCCATTGAAACCCCAGTTGGTTTTTGGCCTCGCCAACAATGCCTCTCCATTCTGCTCTGTTCTTTGCTGCCTCAGGTGTAGTCCCCAATTTGTAAATATCTTTGAGGACCTGATCTCTCCATCTAAGTCTTGGCCTGCCAAGGGGTCTTCTACCTTCTGGGTTCGATCGTTCAATATATTTAATAATGGAGGTATTTTCTCGCCTCCACACATGTCCAGCCCACCTTAGTCTTCTACTTTTCACTAATGCTACTATATCTGGGTAAGTGTATATTTCTCTTAATTCTCTGTTCTTTCTTATTCTCCAAACATCTCATTCGCATACTAGACCAAACACTTTTCTTAATACTCTATTTTCAAATACAATAAGCTTCTTCTCATATTCCTTTGTCAGTGTCCATGTTTCAGCTCCATATAGTAACACAGGGAGGACTAATGTATGGTAGATTTTGATCTTAGTTTTCCTAGACAATATTTTGGATTTAAGTAATTTCTCTACTGCCCAATAGGTCCTAGAGGCTAAGACTAGTCTATTTTGAATTTCGTTTTCCTCTTTTATGTTTTGTGCTAGCTTTATGCCAAGGTATTTAAACTCTTCGACTTTTTCAAATTCCCACTTGTCCACTTTAATATTTTGTATTCTATTCATTCCCTGTCTTCTGGTTATATGCATATATTTTGTCTTATCTTGGTTTATTTCTAATCCCACCTTTCTGGTTTCTTGAATGAGCACTTTTGCTAAATTTTCCAGATCTGTTCTACTTTCAGCAAGAAGAGCAACGTCATCCGCAAAAGCTAATACATTTACTTTTGATCCAACATAGATCCCAGCTCTTAAATCTTTTGTCTTCCTGAGTGCATCTTCTAAGACTAGGTTAAAGAGTAGAGGGGATATCCCATCACCTTGACGAACTCCTGTATTAACTTCAAAGCCCTCTGTATATTCTCCATTTACCTTCACTTTACATCTTGATTTATCAATACATATTTGTGTCAATTTTATAAGCTTATATGGGATGCCAAACATTTGCATTTTTTCATACATTTTCATCCTATTTATGCTGTCATACGCTTTTTGAAAATCTATAAATAATAGATGAACATCCTTATTAAACTCCCAATATTTTGAGAGAGATTGTTTTATGGCAAATATTTGGTCTATAGTAGAGCGACCTTGAACAAATCCTGCTTGGTGGTCTTTAATATTTTCTTCTATATACTCTTTCAGTCTATTTAAGAGGATTCTTGATAGTACTTTATATGCTGAACTTAGAATAGAAATACCTCTATAATTTTTGCACTCTGTCTTATCACCCTTTTTGAAAATAGGTGTTATTAGTGCTTCGTTCCAATCATTGGGTATTGTTTCTTTTCTCCACACTTCTAATATTAATCTATGCATACAACTTAATAGCTCTCTTCCACCAATTTTGAATATTTCAGCCGGAATGCCATCATTTCCTGGGGCTTTATTGTTGTTTAGTTGTCTTACGCTTTCTTCCACCTCTTTAAGCGATGGTTCATCTACTTTTGGTTGCACATGTTGGAAAATTAATTTATTCATCTTCTGCTCCTTCTTCTTTGTCAGGTCTTTTATCAGCATTCAGTAGTTGCTCAAAATATTGTTTCCATATGTTAAGAACATTTTTTCTGTCGCAAGTCAGGTTTCCATTTTTATCTTTGATGCTGTCTGTTTTTGGGATGTATCCCTTCTTAAAAAATCTTATTGATCTGAAAAATTCCCTTGCGTTGTTATGAGTACTATCCTCCTCTGCTTTTCTCAGTTGGTCTGTGATATATTTACGTTTCTTTGTTCTTAGTTTTCTAACTACCTGTTTGTTGAGTTCTTTGTACTCCTCCCTATTTTCATTACAGTTGTTTTTGAGAACATCATTTTTCTTTTTCTTCCTCAACTCTATTAAATCTTCGCAACTGTTGGTGAACCAAAGTTTTTTCTTCTGTTTCGTTTGTATTGGTTTTAGTTCTTCCTTCGAAACTTCTGTAATAATTTCTTTAATTTTCCCCCAATACTCGTTAACATCATTAATTTCAACAGTCTGTTCTTGTAGTACCTGAAATCTGTTTGTTAGTTTAAGTTCCACCTTCTTTTGATTTTCTATGTTTTTCAGTTTAGATGTGTCCCACCCTACTTCCACTCTATCTTTTTCTCGTTTTTCCCATTTCAGTTTTTGTCTTATCTTAACGAGTACTAAGTTATGGTCAGTCCCACATTCAGCACCTCTTAGGCTTCTCACATCAAATATGTGTGTTTTATGTCTCTTGTCTATTAACACATGATCAATTTGGTTTCTCGTTCTTCCATCAGGCGATATCCATGTTTCTTTGTGTATGTTTTTATGTGGGAATGAGGTGCTGCTAACGTAGAGATTGTTCGCACATGCGAGACTGAGAAGTCTTATTCCGTTGTCATGTAGACTCTCTTTTCCTGCATAATCTCTCCAAATATCTTCCTTTCCGACTTTGGCAATGGCATCACCCAATGTAATTTTTATATCATAATTAGGGATGTCATATATTATTTATTCTAACTGTCCATAAAATTCATCTTTGGTTTCATCTTCTTTATTCTCCGTTGGAGCATACATATTTATCACAGTCATGTTCTTAAATCTACATCTTAGTCTAATAATATACATTGAATAGTATACATTTTTTGAGCTGGCTCAGAAGTTAAAAATTCAAAAAGTTAAGGAATGTCATATTACTAGGCAAAGTTAGGGCTAAGAAGCCCTCTGTAGAACTTGACATCTAGTGACTTTGACTTCTTACATGCATCCTGTCATTATTGTCTCTATGACAAAGCACAAATAATACTATTGAGTGTGGGTGCATCCACAGTATAACGCAAATTTATAGCTTTTATTTATTATTTTGACAAATTTAAAGTCCACTAAAACTTCCATCACCCATGAATGGTCATCAGATTTATTAATGCCAATAATATTATACTACCAGAAATTTATTGTAAAATTATAGTGAGTGAGAAATTGTAAAGAAATAGACAGGGTATGAAATTTATTGAAAGGAAAACAAGCCTGCACAAAAAAAAGAAGATAATACTGTTGTAATCAATCAAGATATAGTGAAAAAACATTATTGTTTTACAATATTGTTAAATAATAAGGAAATGCAAATCTTGCATTAAAACTTAATTATGTATTATTAAATATTATTAATCAAATATAGTACACCATAGCATATATATTGTGTTGAATTTTACTGTTTAGATCATTTTTTTTTTTAATATTTAGGATTGTGTGGTTCACGATAATAACATTATTTGTTTACTATTTGACTGAATTAACATTGAGTAGAAGTAATGAAATTTGTGTGCTGCAGAAAACCGCTATCTTACAATCTCATATTAACCCCTTCAATGCCGACGTGCGCCGCGAGCGCACGTCAGAGTTTGTTCGAAAAATGCCGACGTGCGCCGTGAGCGCACGCCTCTCGGTCCCGCTAAAACTGCCAACGTGCGCTATGGGCGCACGTCACGTTTTTATTATATTGTAATTTTATTTGTCGAACGAATGCTTTCAAACTTGACATAGGGATTGAAGACAATTTGCCATATGGCAACAAAAAAAATATTACTCTACTGGCCGTTGTCATGACATAATAACAGCTGTTTATCTGCAGTGGTTTGCTAATTTTTACCAATTTTGGATAATTACATGTTTTTTCAAAGATTTTTATATCTACTATGTTTTTGAATGTAAGTGTTTTAATTTTTGTATGTGTACTTACAATTATATGTAGATTAGTCTCTATATTTTAATACTGTGGTTTAGTTTATACAAAAAGTAGTAATGTATGTTCAAACTTGAAAAAATAAAATGTAAAAAAAGTTTTGAAACTTTGTAATATAATTTTTTTTAATCTTGTAAATAACCCAAAATTATATTTTCTTTACTACAAACATATTATTACGAACAAAACAAGACCCCATTTGTTAATTTATAATAACAAATAAGAGAGCTATGAATGTTTTAACAAAAGATGTCAAAATGGCCTAATGTGGCCTGGCATTCTTCGTACACCCTTTATGAAAATGGGTTGGCATTTTTCGTAAGTACCCCAAAAAACTGTCTGGCACTAAAAGGGTTAACAACTGCAAATATACATTTTTATACTTTTTAAGTTGAAATAAGTCATCATAACTTGTAAGATGCCGCTGGTATGGTGAGTCTATGGCTAAGGCTCTCACTGTGGAGTGCCAGGTCCCCAACTGAGCTAATATTTTTGTTCACACTTCACTTGCCCAAGGTGTGAACTTGGGCAAGTGAAGTTTAAAAAAGAAATAAAAAATATTCCAAGCAAATTTATTGTTATCACTGAACAAATAAAAGTGAAATAACAATATATTCTAGCTTTTGTTTTTGCCAAAATTCCTAAATTGGGGTTAAGTGTTAGAGGTCTTTACAGTCCTACCTTAACACATTCAGTGCGGGCCACGCGGATCCGCGTGGTGTTACACCGGTCTGTTCTATTCCTCAGTGTGATCTCAGCTCCCGGGCGAGACGTATCGTATTTGGTGAGCGTGTAGCGTAGTTTCAACAGAACATTTTTGTGTAATTCGTTTCCGGTTCCGATTTTTCTGTGTGTATCTAGTGTTGACGTTTTGTTTATTGATTTTATTAGTGTTTTTGCTTTTTATATTTGTTAATTATCTATTTATAATCATGTCTGACAATGAAAACAGTGCCAGTGAGGATGATTCGGCGTACACTGACACTGATTCTAGTAGCGACAAGTGAGGTTAGTGCCACGGATGACGTCATCCCTAATCCTACTTGGTCAAGGCTCACAAATGGACTTCGTAGAATCCCTTTTACTGGTAATACCGGGTTGAGAGTTGGCATACCGGGAAATAATACCCCAATCGACTGGTTTAATTTGTTGGTGGACGATGTGTTTTTGGAAGGAATTTGCCGTGAAACCAACGAATACGCGCTGCAAGTTTTTTTCAAGCCTAGCCTTACCGAAAAATCTTGTATCACTCGATGGAAACACCTGGATGTTGCCGAATTGAAAACGTTTCTAGGACTGTTGTTACATACAGGCACAATAAGGCTAAACAGACTCCAAGATTACTGGAAAACAAACCGATTATTCAATTTACCGGTATTTCGAGAATACATGAGCCGTGATCGGTTTCTGATCATCCTACGATGTCTGCATTTTTCATCAGCAAGGGAAAATAACCAAGAAACTCTTGGCCACTTGGAAAAAGTTAATTTTATAGTTGATTATTTCAACAACAAAATGGCACAAATCTACTACCCCTGCAAAGAGCTCTCTCTGGACGAAGCAATGGTTTTATGGCGAGGAAGGCTGGTGTTTCGTCAGTACATCAAGGGCAAACGCCACAAGTACGGCATAAAGCTGTATTCGCTCACTGAACCGTTTGGTCTCACGCTGAGATTCCTCATTACAGTGGAAAAGACGGTGAACTGGCAGGAAAAGGACACACTTATAAAGTGGTGCTAAGCCTAATGAGAGGAAAACTTGGTAATGGCCATGCCCTCTTCATGGACAATTTTTACAACAGTTTCATCTTGGCCACCAAGCTGCTGAAAGAGGACACCTACTCCACTGGGACTTTGCGAGCGGACAGGAAGTTCAACCCTGCAGATGTGAAAAGTGCCGTACTGAAGAAAGGTGAAACGATTGCACGATATGCAGAAGGCGTCATGATTGGGAAGTGGAAGGACAAGAGGACGGTTATGTACATGTCAACCCAACATGAGAATGACATGGTTACGGTCCTGAACAAACGAAAGCAAGAGGTGCAGAAACCTTTACCTATCGTTCAGTACAATGCCCACATGAAGGGCATTGACCGATGTGATCAGATGATGGCGTACTACCCGTGCGAAAGGAAAACTCTGAGGTGGTACAAAAAAATTTTTGTCCACGTCCTACAAATGATTGTAGTCAACGCTATGCATCTGTACAACATGCATGCAATTGATAAAACCATGTCATTGTACGACTTCAGATTGAGCGTCATTGAAGGTCTCCTCCCTCTAAAGCACGCTCCTGTCCCCACACCTCCTCGCAATGCTCTACACAAGCTTGTACAAAATGAAGAACGGGACAAAAAAGGGGACCGGAAGAGAAAGGAATGTAGAGTATGCTACAGCACCGAAAAGAAGAGGAAGATGACAACCTTCACTTGTTCCGTATGCCCAGGAAATCCAGGTCTTTGTGCTGTCAATTGTTTCGACAGTTTTCATAAAGACCAACAGTAAAGCCAAGACCAACGAAGAAACTGTGAATATGTATATATATTATTTAGTGTTTGTTTTCTTATAAACTGAGTGCTCTTAGTGTTTTGTGTGATAAAAGTGTGTTTTCTACCTGTTGCGATCAATAACAAACTAATACGTGCCTCCCTGGGTCATCGAACTCTCCCCGTGTGCTCACCACGCGGATCCGCGTGGCGTAGTTATGACGTCACATGCGGCGCCATTTTCGATCACACATGCTTTCTACCATCATAAACGACCTTCTAATAACATAAGGTAAGATTTTCAAAATAATAATGTTAGCATTTTATGTCTTAACCATGTTTTTCCGGCCGCAGCGAATGTGTTAATAAGAGAATTTTTCATTTTTAAAATTCAAATCTTTTCTACATCACACTACCTTAGCAATTTATTTCTAACTTTGTAAACAGTTAATCTTAGTTGTACTCACATGAGAAAAATGCCAGTGGCACTGAACATTTGTGTTATGTCTGTATATGCTTTTTTCTACTCTGCATAAATGAACTCGTCTATGGTCAGTTTGCAGAGGTATACCAAAATAATCATAAGTCTGATAACTATCATTTAGTCTTAAAATTTAAAAATCTTGTATTGTTATCCAATGGATAAATATTTTATAAATTGATACTAAAATATTGTATTGTAACAATGTTAAAACTATTCAGTAAGACATGGAATTTCCTCAGGTGTTACAAAACTTCCCGACAACTACAAAACTAAACCAAGGTTTAATAGTTTTACCTCATTGTTGTTTGAGCGAGCTGAGTGATGGCAAACTCAGGATCTTCAACACCGTAGCTGGCCAAGTAAGGATCGTTTATCCTCAAGTACAACACCCCATCAATGTTAAGATTGACATTATCTGGAATGATGAAAGTGATTTATGCTTTCACCCTAGATATAGCCTGAATGCCTGATAATGTTTAAAACTTTGTGTTGGATATAATTCCTACTAAACTGTCCATACATTATTTTGGGCACTTGCAGGACTGGACATGACTGTTATTCATAATTATAATAGAATTTCATAATTAAAAAATAAAATCTCACTCTATTTTATTATTATTACTAACTTTGCTTGTTGGGGGCTTCACCCCCAAAACCCCCAATACAGACTTGGTTTGATTGCAACTTAAAATTATGGTGAACTACAAAAGTAGGTAAATGTCTACCCAAGTTTATTTAATACCTGTAGGGATTTCACAAATGATCATGGGTGGCTAGACAAGATGATTAATCACTACCCAAAAAAGTTAGTAACTACCCTGATAATCCCAGGAACCAGATTAGGACATTAACTACTTACATTTATGGTGGCTACTTAAGATGGGGATACCAAAGTACAGTAAACCTCGTTTTATCCAGTCCCGAATCATCCGGATTCTGGTTTATACGGATCAGCAAACTGATCTGATGGACGGTGAATATTTGTTTTCTAAAATTCTTACACCACCGTATAAACAATAAACGTTGTTCTCTCATGGCAGCGACGGCGATTAACTCATTCATTACAGCCGTAATTGCGTAATATCATAGATATGCACACGTGCAGACACGGTTCCCGGTACACTGCAAACTGTACGTACTGTATTGTATTTGAATTTGTTCTTGTTCTTAGGCAATCTACACGTATTGCTAGCGTTGCTAGCTGTCATGTCACGAGCTTTTTATTGTTTCTATTAGTTGCCGCTGAGTTGCGTACGTAAACATTTAAGGTTATAGTACGAAGAATACTGAGTAGTGCTGAATAAATACTTTCTAGTGTAACAGTAAACATTATTAAATGCTATTTTATATGGTATACAGCAGGTTTATTCATATGACCTTCCTATCCAGACATTTACCATTCTCCAGACCATCTTCGTTACAAGAATAACCAACAAAACGTAGGCTATTGTATGGATTCGACTTCTTGTTGTTCATTGACATCTGACTTTGGTCAAGTTAGCAGTGGTGACACATTTTTACTGTGCGTTCTTTCAGTTCCCAGAATATATATTCTCACAGAAATTAAGCAAGGCCAGACGCGCTTCTGTGAAGTGTACATCGCCTATTGTACCAAGCAGGCCTCTTTTAACGATATTTACCCTATTTTTATCTTGTATTTTTTATCCGGATTCATATGTATCCGGATCGGGATAGCGCCACATTAGTCCAGATAAAACAAGGTTTACTGTAGATCGATAGGTAATCAAATTGATCAACGGTGGATACCTCAGTTGATCACAGGTGGTATCCCAAGTTGACTAAACAAGTTGATCATGGGTAGTTGCCCAAGTTTTTCAGAGATATTGCACATTGATCACGGGTGAATATAAGATTAAGTCAATGATTAAAAAAGTTAATCACGAGTGGCTACTGAAGTTCATTAGTGAGTCTGCACATTCATTGAGTGTGGCTATTTAAGTAAGTCAGTGGTTACACAAGTTTATATCGAGATGATCATGGGCTACAAAAGTAAGTTAGCGGTTAACCCAGTTGATCATGGGTGGCAACTTAAAACGATAGCTATAGGAATCAATAGCTACCCAAGATAATCACGGTTGGTACCCACGCTAATGACGGGGGAGATATCCAAGTTGATCACGAGGGCTACCCATTGATCATAGGTGGCTATCCAAGTCGATCACCGTTGACTACAAAAGTTGATCAGGGGCTACCCAAGTTAATTACGGGAGGGGGTTATCCCATATGTCATATTTCAAAAATAAGATCTCACTCTATTTTATTAGTATCATTAGTAGTAGTAACATACACAAAAGAAACACATAATCACACAAATTTTCAGATGAGTACAGTGCCATCTTCTTCTCTCTCTCTACTCACCTGAAGAAAGTGCCAGTGGCACTGAGAATTTGTGTGATTATGTGTTTCTTTTGTGTATGTTACTACCTACAATGATCATACAGTAACTTTGTACATTTTTTAAATTTTATGTGAACAAGCAATTAAAAAAAAAAAAACAAAAACTAGTATTTATACATAGTTTTTAGCAATTTTTTTATAACATATTGTCTGTGACTGAACCTGAAGCTTTACGAAACTACAACAGGCTGGCAGGACTATTGGTTCCGCTGTCCATAGTTGATGCTTGAATACCTCATTCATCCAGTACATGAATTACAGTAAGTTTGGGTAGCTGAGAAAAACTAGCTCTGTTAGGCAAGCTCATAGTGGAGTTTATATATGTTAGCAGGATTGTCAAAGAAAAATATTTTCTTATTCTATCCCAAAAATGTTTAACTGCCTCATCTACAATCTAGTTAGTCTGAATTGCCTATTATTTTTGTATGATAAAAATTAACTTTTTAATTAATATGATTAATGTTCAAAACCAATCATAAGAATAACTATACTTACAATAAAAATGTTAGCGCCCTTAATCTATGGTCCATACCTGATGTGATAGCACTCTGTTTAGGAACATCAATTGCAATTTCCTTCAAACTTTGGACATACTTGACTTTATCAACAATGGGGAGTAAAATATTGAAGCCTGGGTCCATTATTCGAAAAAACTTACCCATCCTTTCAACTACCCAAGCCTGGAACATATTATGCAAATTTATACTAGTAAATTATGTTTACTATAGAACTCAGACTATGTAGTCCCAAAGCAGAATGGGTTTAATATTCATATTAATAATACTTAAACAATTTGTGTAGGTTTTTTTAAAGGAAAAGTAAAAAAAAAAAAAAAGTTCCTGCAAGCAATTCAGTAGTGTACAACAGTGTAAAATAATGTTAAATGGACTAGAAATATATCTATTTTCAATAATAGTAACGGTTAAAACTCATTACCAAGTTAGGAAATAGAGATACCACCCTTTAAATTAAAGTGGTCAGGAAAGCTTTTATTAACAAAATAAATTTTTGTAGCCTAACTTACCTTTAAATAATTACATTTAAATGCCAGATTTAAATAATATGAATGGCAAATAAAACACATACGGTGCACATATTTACTTCACATAATTTTATGGAATCTTCTATAAAGATATAAATCTGCATGTTTCTTGACTTAATATTAAAAAAAATCAAGGTAGGCTATCTCGTTTGATTTACCACAGTTAACATTTTTTTAATCAAGCAATTTTCTATCTAAATTATATCATTTTCTATTAACTAAAAACAAAGTGAATTTTGTTGACTTCCATATACAGTAGAACCTCGATTAACCGGGGTAATGGTGGGGAGAAGGGCCACGGATACATGAAATCACGGTTAAGCCGCTGATAACAGAAAAAAAAACTGAAATGCATAATTTAGTGCAAGAAATCATGTTTTAATAGGTAGACTAGGCCTAATTAAAGTGTAGAGTACATTTTACCTGCTTGTAAAAGAGTATCCATGAATGTCTTTTCGATATAAAACTAAAATATTGGTCAAAAGAAAATTATTTACAAAATATTTACTACGCTGTTTATAGTAGTTACTGCATTGTTATTACTGATTAGCAGACGGCTTGAAGAAGTCGGTCATCGTTGTTTGCCGTTTTGCACCTCTTTCTTTCCTTGCAATCGATGACCGTAGCTTCCGTAACAATAGCTTGTCACTTAAGAGATAATCGTCTTGTCCCTCCAAGTAATCTAATAGGCATTCCAAGTGATTGAGTGCAGCGCCGTGGCTGTGAGCGATACGGGTCTCGGTGTCAGCTGGCATTTTCCCTTCCCCTTCTTCCTCGCCCTCCTCCTCCTCTCCTTCTTCCTCGCTCTCCACTTCTCGCATAGCGCGCCTCACAATCTCTTCGTCATTAAACATCTCAAATGATGGCAAGTCGTTGTCACATTGGAACCACTCATCGATGTTTTCAGTGTCCACGCTTTCGCCACCTGGCACTGCCTTCGCCATATTTGCTAATTGATTTGAAGTTATTTCTTCTTCAGCAAACCCCGTAAAATCCTCACTATCATCAATGTCGGGAAATATTTTCTTCCACGATCTAATCAATGTGTTTTTTTTTACTTTTTCCCAAACAGATGCACATTC
The DNA here is from genome assembly GCA_035578905.1 of Stictocephala bisonia. NCBI lineage: Eukaryota > Metazoa > Arthropoda > Insecta > Hemiptera > Membracidae > Stictocephala > Stictocephala bisonia. The sequence continues at coordinate 52,622 of JAQJVL010003259.1, read as the reverse complement.
ATAAATAACGTCTAGTATGGTGAATTTTTTAAAAAATGATTTCAGATCGTTCTCTTCCTCAATCAGTTTTCTCAAACTGTAAACTTTTTTTATTCCAGCGATGACACCTTGGTCCATAGGCTGGATCAGTGCTGTCATGTTGGGAGGTAGATATTTCACAACGATTTTTCCGTCATCTGATTTTAAGATTGTTTCACTAGGGTGTGAGGGGGCATTGTCCAAGATTAAAAGCGCCTTTTGAGGAAAGTTTTGTGACCTTAAGTAGTCACGGATTTGGGGAACAAAATGTTTAGAGAACCATTCCTGAAAAATAACTTGGTTCATCCAGCCCTTTTTCTGGTTGAAGTAGTGGACTGGCAAATTTTTTGCCTCTGTTCCCTTAAACGATCTAGGTTTTTTGGCTTTACCAATGACTACGAGCTTAAGTTTTTTCGTTCCTGAAGCATTGGAGCAGGTCATTGTGGTTAATCTGTCCTTACTGGCTTTATGGCCAGGCGCATTTTTTTCTTTTACGAACGCTAATGTTTTCGATGGCAAACATTTCCAATAGAGGCCAGATTCGTCTGTATTAAAAATCTGTTCAGGCAAAAGGTTTTCTGCAGACACAAGCTCATTGATCTCGACGACAAACTTCTCGGCCGCGTCCTTATCACCACTTAATGCTTCCCCTTGAATGTGTAGTTCCCGAATTCCGTGCCTTTGTTTAAATCGATAGAGCCACCCAGAAGACGCGTCAAACTTTCCTTCAAGACCTAAAGATTCGTAAAAAACCTTGGCCTTTTCGGCACAAATTACACCATTGACGGGATTACCTAAAGCACGTTCTTGCGCAAACCACTCCAACATAGCTTTATCTAAAGTTTCGAATGTGGCTTTTTTCATTGTTTTTCTTTTCATTAATCCCGAATATGACTCTGCAGCACTTGCAAACTTTAACAAATCCATCTTTTTCTTTTTTAAATCCCTAACAGTCTGTTCCCCAATATTGTACTCATCGGCCAAACTATTCGCACCCCTCCCCTTTTCCAAATGTTCAATAATTTGAAGTTTTTGTTGAATTGATAAAACTACACGTTTCCTCTTGTTACCAGACATTCTTATGCACTTTACAAAATTACACCCAAAGTAAAAAAATACGATCGTAAATAAAAAGGATCAAACTAAACTAATCAAATTCGCACGTGACAGCTCATTAGCATAACAATCTAAACACATCCGTACACTGACTGATTTATTGGACGGGTGTGGAGGGAGAGACGGATAGCAGCACAAAATGGATGGCGCGAAAACAGGTTGTTGTCATTCGTTCCCTCACCCACTGCAGGCTGCGCAGAGACAACAGCGCATCTTGTTGTCATAGCAACTGTTCGGTATTGCTTTGCTTGGCTATTCGTACCGTAGTAGAAGTACCGTACTGTACATAACATTATTGTAACAAAAACTTAAATCCAACTGGAAAAATCTTTTCTTCGTAAAAAAATCGACCGGATCGAACCACGGTTAATCAGCTCCCCGGTTAATGAGCCCCCGGTTAATCAAGGTTCTACTGTACATAAAGGAAAGCAATTTGTGACTCACAGAAGTTGATTGTATTTCCTTCGGAGTCATGTAATATTCACCAATGACATCACACAATACACAATAAGAAAAAAATAAATAAATAAATAAAAACTAAGGGCGTTAATGAAATATTCAATTGTCATGATTTAAAAGTTGATTTAAGATTATTTTCAGACTTGGGAATGTTAAAAATCTTAAATGTAACATAAAAAATAAGCTGTCATGAAAATACTCAAGAAAAAAATGTATAACAGAGAACATTTAATTACTTAATTTGATTATAGCATGAGTAGTACAGATTAAACAAGAAAATTATTTTCAAACATCATCTGCTGTGACTTTAAATTTACATTTAGCGACAATGCAGCACTTATTTGTAAGTCAGCGGATTCTACTCTATGTTATTATTTTGTTTTGTTTTAGTTTTAGCTACCATTCGTACATAAATATTCTTACGCGAACGTAATACCACTTAGCCACTGTGGCATTGCGCGATGTCAACAATGGCTAGGTTTGTTTGTTACGTTTATACATATGCAAATAAGGTGATATTTTTAATTTATTATTTTATTTTAGTTTTAGCTAACATTCTTACATAAATATTTATTTTGTCATATCATGTTGATTTATTATGATGGATTGTAAATCTTAGCAGACTTGCACATTTGGACAGAAAAGTAAAACCGCACACTTTTTCATTTCAGATCATATATATAAAAGAAAATTGTAGGTTATTGTTATTGCCCATCTTTTATGAAAAAATAGTGATTAAATATACACAGGATCAGTGTGCTACTGATCCTCATAGACTGTTAAGCTCAGTGATAGTGGCCTCTTATATTCACCATTCCCCACTCCAATTCTTTCAACCGCCTTCCTATTTAACATTCAATACTCAAGACCTTAAAAATGTTTGCTTTATTTGAATTGGAACAAAGTATAAACAAGATATTGTACACATAAATAGGTCCTATATTGCTGAACGAAGTTTAAAGTTGATACACCTCAAGAGTCAAGAAGTTAGTAAGGTATGTTAGATTATGCTAAAAAAAACACATAAAAACAGATAAGCGGAAAACTACAGTGTTTAGAAATAAATGTACACGACCTTTTGGGCTTAATTTCATAAGTACACACACACACACACAAACACACTCTTAAGTTTTGGAAGACATTTCCTAAACATTCATCATACATTGTATAAATTTCTAATTGAACACTTTTAGATTATAGATATGAACTAAAACATTTCTTAACCATCCACCATACGTAGGTTGCACCATATCTCACAGATACCAGCAAACGTTTTTTGCCCACACTTCCCCCTTCCCACGTCAATGGGAAGCCACAATTTCAATAGAATCTCCCCTCCACTCCCTCAATGAGCCAGTGTGGAAACCAGTTTCGTCGAGGCAACACCTACACCTCCCCCCACCCTAATATCTCAGAGATAAGGTGCGACCCTTGACATCAGAACATTTTATTCTGTATATGTAAAATGACAGACAATTTATAATTAGTAATAAACTACAATTTGTATTAAAATGTGTTTATTATTAGTAAAAATCAAAATTCTAAATAGAAAATATCACTTTACAACATTTGAAATGAATGTATACATGTGTTTAGTTGAAAATATACAGTTTTCTTGGATAGACTAGATGTTACTAAAGTTTTAAAAAAGTCACTACAAAAACAAAGATTAATAAGTGTAAGGATTATTCAAATATAAATCATTATGACATTTTCATTTGTGTAAAGAACCTGAAGCTATTTAAAACGTAAAGGTCTGTGTATCTAACAGATACCGTGCAACCTTTCCTGTCCTTAGATTTTGACAGTTATATAATAGAAAATATCATATTTTACTTTACATTTTTTTTAAATATGACCTACCAAAATGTACATTGCCAAATATTTTTTAATAAGGTTAAGGAGTTAATATTGATGTATCAGGTTTCGTTAAACTAAGTTTTAGGTCATCGTAAATCATCTGAAAATAAGGGTATCTTGTAGATAGGGTGTGGCCAATCACATAAACTGTTAGGTGTGACTGCTGGAGGGATAACCAGCCTACTTTTGGGGGCAGAATTACTAAATTGTATTAATCTGAGCAGGAATAAAAATATCTTTTGATTAACTTGGTTTTCTACAAAGAATGAATATTTTTATTTTAAGGACGGAAAAACGATCTTCTTTGTATAAGTAAGTACAAATACTTCACAAGAGTAAATGACTAATCATGGTTGAAATTTGATTCAAATGAATACAAAAAATTGTACATACACCAACATAAAAGAGTATTGACAAAGTACACCTTACCTCTTGTTGAGGAACGAACATTATTACTGTGTTGAGCGGGGTATCAGATCTCCATCTTACAGCATTTCTAATAATTGAAGGTGACACAGAAATACCTTCTTGCTGTGTCAGAATCTTCTAAAACAAACAGGAACAAAATGTTAATGAAAATAAAATAATTTGTATGAAAGTCAGAGGAAATAATTGGTTACTAAGTTATAACTTACTTGTAAGGCAGGATACTGGTACATTTTCTATTTATAGAAATTAGCGAAAGGACCTACCTGTAACTTGGAGCATGTACTTTGTAAGAGAAGAGGAAAATAATATATGAAATGGTTTTTGGACCATACGAAGAAAACTGGGAGCAAATTTAATGCCAAAAACAATTTTTAACAGGATGTAAGAGGACTGAGAGGAACCCAAAGTAACTTGGTGGAAGAGTGGGTGAAGAAAACTTCTTTCAATAGAAAAGTTTGTTATCATTTATTCAGATTATGTGGCAGTTACTTGAAAGACTAAATGACTCAAGAATACAAAATATTAACACGTTTAGTGTCATCACACCACTGGGCGTTATGGGAGTGCCACACTATATACAGCTGATGCCTGTCGGCGTGAAGTGTTCTTGTTGACACACTCTAGTTTCCTGCGATTTCCTGAGATTCCTTTTCATTCTACTGCAGTTAGTGACTAACCGCGCTCGCCAGTAAAGGTTGTGTAACTCTAAACAACAAATTTACTAGCAATGACCATTGATATACAAAATATTTCATTACCAGACGACGTGTTAAAATGTATTATTAATTATAACAAACCTTTAACCTTTCAACCGGAACTAAATTTAACTGTGTTTACACTACTGCTCAACTTCCACACAGTTAACCTTAGCTGTTTCATACTACTAACTTATATAATATCTATATATCAACATTTATATAAAACACTGGAAATGGGAATAGTCATGGTATGCTTGTTTTGTTTCCAAAACGAAAGGAACATGGCTAACTTTACTATTGCTGTGTTTTAACTATTGCTCAACACAGCAAAATTTAGCTCTTTTCTGTTATTAACCTTTACTAAAGTCAATCTATTAACGATATCAACATGATTTATATATCAATGAAAATGAGAAGATTTGTTCTATAACTCATGAAGAGATATTGAGTTTTTTCAAGAAAGAATAACAAATATTTAGTTTCAAGAATTTAAGATTTGTCAATGTATGTATGACGGAAAAATGTCATCAATCATCCATAAACCCCTGTTGATTGCCTGTGGAAACCATTTCACAAATTTATGCGTAAAACATCACCCGGCATTTAGAGTGTAAAGGTCAGTTAATTCATTATTCATTAACACATTGAGTGCGGGTCACACGCCCGCGGGTGATAGCAGTGCTTGCGCGAGCAGCGGATAAGTCGCCGGCGGTGGACGGATCAATACCGGCTTGTACGCTTCAGTGTCGCCTAGCCCTTTGGCTTAGAAGGGTCGGATTTGCGCCGCATTATAGCCTGTTTCTCGCGTCACATTTCCTTGTTCTTCGTTCGTGGATCGCGCCATTTTGAGCCAGTTGGCGGGGGTTAGCGTGCCTGCGTGCGCAGCGGAACTGTTGCCGGCGGTTGACGAAGCAATGCTTGTTTGTGGAATTTAGTGTGGTCCAGCCACTTGCCTTATAACGGTCGGATTTGCGCTGCATTGTTGCCTGTGTCTCGCGTCACGTTTCGGTGTTCGCCGTTCGTGGATCGCGCCATTTTTAGCCAGTTCGCTTGCATCGAAGTTTTACCATTTTATTTTTGTGTATAATAGTGAAACATTAGTATCGTGTTGTGTTATATTGTATTGTGATTTGTGTTATATTGTAAATATATTTGTATAGTGCGTTTTATTCTTTTCTGCAATGTTTCAACCAACTCCTGGGCCATCTTCGGCTCCTGACTTTGTCCTGCCGACAGTGATGGTGAAGTTGATGACCCAATCCAACATCAGATGATGGGAAATGCTTCAGATGACTCTGATTCTTATGAATCTGATATCGGAAATGATACTCCTATATGGCGTATTTCAACTTCAGGAATGAGACCTGTCCCGATTAATTGCGGCAGGCGTCTCGCGGCGCGCATGGGTTTCGTTGCGATGTGCGGCTCCACCGCCGGCGGACGATCACTTCGGAAGCCCCGATCTACCAGAATTGAGGCCATAAACTGAATTTGGTGTATCAACCCTGTTTCCTGACTATATAAGGTATTGTTTTGGTACAAAATATTATTTTAGGCTAGTATCTGACATGTTTTTAACATATTTTTTCAGCATCGAATGTGTTATTAAGACGCCGATCATAGAGATATGGGTGGATATGAGGAGTGAATGAGTATAGATAAACTAGTTTAGACAAACTGGTAAATCCAATGATTGACTTATCGCCGAATTCACTCTCCATGTGTAAGGTCTTGGAAAGCGATAAGTTAAGGCCAGCGATATTGTATTCCTAGCGGGTAAGGAATACTATAGTGGATGTAAAAATGATTGGGGAACAGTTTTTAGAGCAATAGAATATTTATCAAGCGGTAGTGAATTAATGGAAACAAAAATAACGTAAAGATAGTGAATTAATGGAAGAGATCCAAGAAGTGTGGGAAGGTGAAGAAATATAAACTTCAATTGGAAATCAAGATTCATTTAGAAGATACAATTGAATCTTTGATAATTAGTCTTGAGACTGAAACAAAAGACGAAGAAGATAGTCTCTCAAGTAAACCGGAGGAAATCGATGATAGTGGAATATATAAAAAAAAAAATTATTATGTTCGGAATCAATGAGTTATAGGCCCTAATCACAATCTTTTTTATTATGGTCAAATTGACGTGTATTGTTGCCACACTGACATCTATAAATTTGTAGTTTGTTTTATTCTTTGATTATTTTTTATTTTTCATTATATTTATGTGTTGTCTCTTAAAGTATTCTCAGTAAGTAAGGGTGAACATCCTAAAACGACACTTTATGTAAAATGTAGATTAAGTTATTATATTGAAGATTTAACCAAAGAGGGTATTATAGCGCATTTTAGGCTTGATCAATCTTTTCTTTTCAGTTCATTGGCACCAACATCAATTTATGTTCTATAAAAACATAGTGTAAAATGAAAAATAAAGTTTTTAGTCATAAAACGTTCTAATTACAGTACGGTCACCTTAATTCAAACATTTGTTTGCAAGGGCCTGTTTGGACTATCAAGGTTTAAGAAAACAATGCTAATTATTCTATAAAATCACCATTTAATGAAATAATAAACTAAGTTATAATATTCTATAAACATAACACTGTAATAAGCTAGACAAGTACAATAATGAAACAATCCAACTATTTATATACATAATAGTTAAAACTTCTGAGGTCACTTTTAAGAAAATGTTTATGTATCTTTTAATTAAAATTGTTTACAAACAGCAAGAAAAATCAAATGATTTAAACTAACTACATTTTACCTTATTATTAAAGTAATATTTAATTTTAAAGTTGTGTGTTTATGTTAATCTGACATTCTTGTGTATAGTGTGGTGTATTTTGACAAGTGCTGTTTTAACAGCATGCTATTGTTTGTTGTGCAGTGAGACTTCCAGCAATGTCGGCAAAACGTAAACGTGTTGTTCTCTTTCTATCTGATAAACTTAAAATTTGTAGATTGATTAAAGAAGGCACAATTGGATTAAGCTTAGCAAAACAATGAATCTATCACAAAGTTTTCTTAAGTGTCGATTTATTTTTTGTTCTCAACATAACATTATTCTCAAAAACAAGATTTTGTTTACATTGATAATTAACTATCCGAAAAATCGCTTACCCGAATATTCGTTTATCCAAATAATCGATTATCCTAACAACCCTCTGCACCAACTGTTTTGGATAATCGACTCAATTTACTATTGAGGGTGGAATCAAATCCCTGACAATAATGGATGATTTTTATCAGTGGCTGAAGCTTGGGAAGATACAACACAAGTAAACTTTGTGTCGTCACATACAAAATTATGGCCTTTTTCTAAATGTCCAGAAAATGAGTTAGAACCTTAACCAAATAAACGGACAATTTCTAAAGCAAACAATATTGTTACTTCTGACAATTTAAATGTCGTAAAACATGTCCATAATGGCGAATCAGTGATGACGGAAGAGGTGAAGGAGTGGATTGAAGATGGTAGCCTAATGAAGTTTTAAGTGACCAATGAAATTACTAACCAAGTTATGAGTTTATACCAATAATACAATAAAATGATAACTATTTTGATGGCACAAAACATTTCATAAAGCTAACTCTGTAGGTTATGAACCAATGAGAAGAAGATGACGACAAGAAGGATGGGCGAGCCTAGTTAATGAGTCACTCGGTTGCAGTCCAGGAGTTCAACAGCTGTCTCTCAATTGGACAGATGAACACAATGCAACACTACTAGAACTTATTCTTCAACGGCAATTACACGACTAAGCATTTGCTTCAGGTATAAAAAAATCTTCCCAAATGAAAATTACAGCTTACTTTAATAAATAGGTAACATTTAATTGGTTAGAATAGTTTGGTTATTACTCACTGTAGGCTATATGTATAGTTTTAACAGATTTAAACATTTCTCTATAAGTGGACTCAGAAATGACAGGCAATATTTAATTTATATAAATAGTTGAGTTTTTTTCATTACTGTACAAGTCTAGCTTGTAATTACGTTTACAAAATGTCATAGTTTAGTTGAGAATTTCATTGAAATGTGACTTGATGGAGTAATTAGCATTTCTTTTCAAACCTTGATGGTCCAAACAGGCCCTTGCAAACAAATATTTTTACTATCCCGAATTCACTATATACAAAATTTTGTTATAAACGTATTTATGAGGATAAGATCGTAAAAAAACACATTGAAGACTAAACAGGAAAAGGTTAACTGTAAATATTTAACTTACATGATGCAACATGTTGCTAGTTGCAGTATAAGCAATATGCTTTAGTAAACAGCAAAAGTTATGGCAGACAATGAAATATTAAGTCTCATAGCAAAAGTTATGGCATACTATGAAATATTAAGTCTCATAGGGCTACTTTTATTCATATTGATCAATGTTTATTATAGGGATACGAAGCGTTAGATGACACCGGCAGGCAACTCGCCTACAAATTAAATTCTTAAGGCTTAAAAATTAAACCACTATACTTACTTTAGACAATCCACTTAGCAATCTGCTTCTCGAAAGTAACATATTCACATCTAAACATTAATGTTTTTTATAATAAAATTTCATTAGAAATTCTCAAAACTGAGTGTTCCAAATATGTCAAACAATTGTCCTCTTTTCATAGTTCACTTGTTCAGCCAGACTGTTAGTCATTTTTTTCGTTTTGTCCAGGAACGGTTTCTTACACACGCGATCTCTTATTTTTTTTCAATTATTTATACAAACGGCATTCCCCAATAATACAATAAAATGATAACTATTTTGATGACACAAAACGTTTCCACAAATATCCAAATTATAAACTAGGTACAAATGAAATGAGAAGAATGCAATTATCCAAAGAAACAGATGTGATATAAAAAGTTTTGTATGTGAGAGTAATGTAATAATTAACAGTGCATATAAACTAGACAGACTATAACAACTCAATGCAGCTATATACATATATAATGAAAATACAACAATAACATAATAACAATATAATTAACATAATACAATCATAGTAATTGCTTGGTTACATACATTGAACACTGTATACTTTTATCACATTCTAATTTGTTTAAAATATATGTACATTTATAAATGTTTTTCTGACTTGTGTCATCATAATTAGGCACTTCTCAGAATACTGACTAAAGGAGGGTTCGGGGTAACACTCTTTCTATTGTATTTTCAAAAAGCATTAAGACGGGCTTCTTGTATCAAAAAATGTTCTGTTCATAGATTAGAGAGACCCATATGAAGGACATTATGTATGTTTATTGGCATAATGAAAAACTCGCAACTAAATATTATTTTTTAATTAATAATAATAATATTGTTTATTTATTTTCAGAATATAAAATAGAGCATAATAGTTTATATGAAAATAAAATAATAGTTATGCATAGTAAATAATAAAATTAGATGCTACAGCAAACTATGTATAATAAATAATACACTGAAAATAATATTCTAACACGTAAGGGAAAATACGAATCCCTGCCCACACGCAGGAGTTAACAGTATCAATTCAATACTAACTAAATCATAAGCACTTAACTGGAATAAAAATAGGAGAAAATTAACATGCTCACAAGAAAACTTAATATTAATTAAACAAAAATTAACTTATACTTTCAGCTAAGAAACACGACTATTCATCAACAATGCAATAAATCACAATAATTAATATGAATTGGTAGAAACTAAAGAGTTTTGTGTAAAGGTAGAGTGAGGTAAAATATCAATAAATGTAATATAATGGAATGGAAACAATAACGAGAAAAAAGTATTTTGTAGTTGTATTTTGAGGTCAATACAGTTTAATTAAGGTATTACTTGAAATAACCCATCCAAATCAACATTGTGAAGTCCAATGAGATACTGCTTCAACGACTTTTTTAAAGGAACAATAAGATTTGAAATTTAGATTGTTTTTGTCAATTTCATTGAAAACTGTTGGCCCTAAGAATACAACACTCATCTGAAATAAAGAGATATTCGATTTTGGAAGTCTGGTTCTGTTTTGTGTTAGGACGTGTATAATCACGGTTAATTACTACCCCCCGATTTCCACTAATTAAAAAAAAGAAAGTAAAACCTTAAACACAAATGGAAATGATTCTGTCCTCCAACGCATTTCGGAAATTATTCTAATATAAGTTTTTTGAATTGTTATTATACTAATTATTATTGCATGCTAAGAATCATTGCATATACTAACGAATTTATTTAGGTTTGTCAACGTGTCATTAAGACTGCAAGTCTGCCAATCTAGGATAACACGGAGATAGGATAACAATCTAGGATAACACCCGTTACGCTCACTCAGATTGTTTTTTTTAACTATGATTGTTTCTAGTTGGCAATAATTTATACGTTAGTAGATTGTTTCTACTTTCTTTTATCTAAAGCTTTTGTTAAGTTACATAATAATGGGCTAATAGCATAGACCTTCTTAGAAGGTCTATGGCACAAGTATGTACAAGCATAGACCTTCTATTATATTTTATTATTGTTTTGTTATTTTATTAATTTGTGTTCGGGGAGACAAAAAAAAAAAAAAAAAAAAAAAAAAAAAAAAATGTAGACGACTCGGCTGTACAAAACATGATTTCGCTCTTACATTCTTACTTACTAATAAGGCACCGACACAACGTTGTGCGTATTTTAAGGCGAATATGAATGATGATATGTGTGTAGGATGAGTTTAGTCTGGTTACTAACTGAGTTCAACTATTCCTCAGAAAGGACAATCTATTAATAACCCAACAGACAGGGCAACTAAGGGACCTACAGCTTTACGTGGTCTCTGAACCACGTAGTGTTGGTCTGATTTACAGGTAACTGACAAGTCTGACACTCAGTTCTCTCCCCTACACAAAATACGAACTCTAACTACCATTCAACATGGACACCACTTACTTCTCTTGTAATGTTCACGTTGATGGCAACCGTTAAGTGGACGCCGTGTCGGTATTAAGAGGACCGAGCATGGAACATATCGCCTACAATCTCCTAAACACTTTTTCTCCAAGTAGAGGGGTTACAGATCTGTGCAACCAGATTCCAACGCTCGTTGAAGCAAGAAAACTAAATTGAAGGTACACAGGTGGCATATCGTTTTTTACAAGAAGAAACAAGTATTATAATGGTTAATGTTTATTATAACGTGGTTTTGACAGATAATTTATATATAAGCGTTAAAATGAAAACCTCATTTTAATTCATTAAAAACTCGCGATATGAAACTTTCAAAAAGCAAGGAAAATTTTTATTTCTTGGTCAGGCAAGTTTGACCAGCGTAAAAAGTTTTCTAAATAACCAAAGTAATTAATAAATCTACCAGAAATGTTTTAAGAAATATAGCTTTTTTTACAATAGGACTTAAAAGTGGAAAATCAGCATTGCAGTGTCTAGAATAAACACTTATTTTTAATTATCAGGCTGGACGAAATAGTACGGTATTCTGAAAGCTTAGTTTTATAGAGCATACAATTCTCTACAACTTTTAAATTTAAAATTGGTTTCTATATATATTATAGTTTTTATATAACTGCTGGTTTTGTGTTTTAAAAAGTAACTAATTTTGTGAAATAATTTAATAACTAAGTCATGAAACATGGTGGTCGTCAGTGTTATCCATACAAATATAAAAAGGAGGTCAAGATTCTCTGAGGTACTGAACTGAGTGCCCCAGTGTAGTATTCCAAGATTAAAACCTTCAACGCCAAATGAAATGGAGACACAGTTGAAGAATCTGTTTGTTTGGGCTGGGCTCACTACATTTCCCGTTCCCACGCTATGCCGGTATATGCCTCGTGGAGACATGAGGAGGGGAGTGTCGTCATCAAATTACGTCACAAGTCTAATTTCCGAGATGGCCAGTTGGGTCGCATGAATCAGGGGGTATAAAATTTAATGTTATAAGATGTAATAAACATATAAAATTGTTTATAATGGTTCCTACTAGTCTATAGTGGAGTTGCTCTGTCTCCACTCCGATTTTTATTGTCTTCAATTTTCTGGCTGAGATGGGACTGTCTGGTTTAATAGAAGGTCTATGGTGCATGTAAGTATATTTATTTTACACACACAATCTTTACATGCCCAGGTACTGCACAGACTTGTATGAGGCTGCACGGTTTTATTTTAGCGTACGTGCGAGTAGCAAAATCAAGTAAATGCCAGGTGAAAATTTTCGGCGGTTATTCCCGTTAAAGGTTCAACACTCAACTAACCATAAACAAAACTAACTACCCAAATATAAAATACTAAATAGTAAACAGTTTTACCATCGTAATTTTGTATCATTTTTTAGGTAATGAGTGATTGAGAGGAGTTTTACTGTTAAATTAAATATTCATTCACGTTTCTTAGGCTATCCTTATAACGAACTACTAAAGGGGAGTATGTATTTGTCCTATGTTTGTTTTTTATACTTTGGATTCCCTAATTCAGTTTAGAACATCAATGACTGTAAAATTCCCTAATTGTCATTAGACTAACCGAAATAAAAAAATAATTAGTTTCATGACCTTTCATTTTGACTCTTGTTTGTAAAGTAGGATTTCGGATGGTAAGATGAATCACACTTCCCCTAGGTTAGAAAGAGAAATAATAATGATGAAGAAAAACCCACCTTCAGGAATATCATGTTATCCATTAGACGATTCGCAAAAACATATTCTTTCAGCAAGTAAGTATGCTATAATAAGGTTTTAAATCAAACAATAACACATCTATTGTGGAAAATTCGGGTGTATGAAACATTAACTTAATTATTTAACTCTGATAACTTATTTTTGCTATGTCAATACACCATTCAGTCAAAAAACACTATAGTTTGGATTTTTTTTTTATAATATCAAACAGGCCTACATAAATATCACTAAGCAGATCTTTCATTATCAACTAACACTAAAAGTGAAAATAATATGTTGTAGATAATAGGCTCAGTTGGAAAGGGAGATGATAATGTTATGTAAGTCATTAACGAACTCGAAATGCTAAATGTTACTTGTTGCCATCTTGATTGTTTTGATTGTATTAATGTAATGATTGTATAAGTTTTGTAAAAATGGTGGAACCGTTGAACCAATAAATAAATAATGTTAACAAAGAAATAACTATAATATCAGCAAATTATCTAATGAAAGTCAAATGTCAAATAACTAGGCCTAACGCAAAGGTAACAACAAACAACAACAACTTAAATGGAACAATATAAACTTCTAACATCAACAATATATATGTATTTAAATAATATAGATGTGAAACTTATATGGCAAATCAGAAGATTGTCCTAAAGACAGTACATACGTAAAATAACATACTGATATAAATACTATAGCAATAAAATAACATACTATAATATTTTAATTAAAACATTGAGATAATGTGCAATAATATCGTCTGCAATAAATTAGCCTACTTAAAACAGTTCGGCTGGCAATAGGGACAAATGAAATCCGCTATGCATGCTAGCTGTACATCTCACTGCGAGGTACTCACAAACACTGACCCCTCTCCCTCTCCTAGGATGATTGGGGTAGGCCTATAATTGTAGGAAGTCATTGAAGCGCGATCCTGTGGATGCGGGTGCTGTTTCGATGTAAGTGTATGTAGTGATTAGACTGTAATATGACATGCGGGTAAAAGTACATATCCCAGTTGAGTATATAAAGTTAATCGATTTTGTAAATTGTGTGATATTAAAAAGCATAAAATGCCAAACAGGATACTGTATTTCTCGTCGTAATAAAATAAAAACAAACATAACATTAATTATTTAATATCAAATTTGCAGTAAAATTACATTGATGAACAAGGCCAGTCCTGTGAGGGTCTGTTTTTAAAATTTGGTAATAATCGGGAAAAATAGTTTCTTAATTCTATATGTACCAAGAAACCCTAAATTCGCATCTTTGAGGTGATAGATTTATAACTATAAACATAATTTTAATGAAAGAACTACTTGGGAGGCGTCTAATAACTGATATAAAGACAGCAATCGAAAAAAAAAATTTTTTTTGACCAAACAGCCTTTAACAACTTTCTTGATTTTCTTTGATATAATACACATGGATGCTGAATCATTGCAATTCAATAAATAAGTTACTGGGATTATAATAATAAGAACAAATAAATCTCTAGGTGGGGTAAAATACAGTAAAACAATTTTCAAAATTGTGTATTGCATAAAATATCCAGTACCAATTTATTTTACTTTCATATCGCTGCACAATCTTTGTGAATACAATAATACTTTGCCACTTGTTGCCATGTGATTTCCAGATAAACCTCTGTAGCCATCCATGACATTGAAAAAATCAATCAATAGAATTTAGACACTTCAAATCCATCATTTACTGCCATGATAACTCCAAATGGCATAGTAAGTATGGTGAGTGCAAACAGGGGAATCAGATAATTAATGTTTGTAGAAAAATGTGATGCTGAATCTGTTTCTTGACATTTTAATTGACTAGACATTTATCATTTTGATAATGCAAAGTTCCCTGTGGTCAATGGGAAATATGGAAATCATTATTGTAGAATCTGAGTAATAGCTACATTCTGGCAGTCCACTATAATATTTTTCTTTAACCTTTCCATTCCATGCCAGTGTCCTAGAGTCTGAGATATTTTAAGTTGTTGGCTGTACTAAGTTCCAGTAAATAAATATAAACATATAAATCTTCAAGTAGCAATTTGTGTGGTTGCTCATGTTTGTGATTGGAAATTTTCTTTCGTACCAGACACAAACTTTTAAAAGCAGAACATATTTCCCTTATACTTAAGAAATTATGTATAATTTGTCAAAATTTGTTAGATGCATGAATTAGTAGTTCATGAACTTGTCAAATAGTTTATGTATCCATTAATTTTTAGGTATTGTTGGAACCAAGGGAAGTCCGTATGAGAAGGGTGTGTTTCAGTTAGAAGTTGTCATTACAACAAGGTATGTATTGACTTAAAGTACATCTGTTAGATTGTTTTAATAATCCTCATAGACATTAAACGCTGCATTTGTTATGCTATAAAAATGACAGTATTTTAATGTTAATCTTAAGGTATGGGAAACAAGGAGGTAAAAATAATAAACTTTTTAAATGCCGTGTTTGTAATTCGGTAAAAAAAAATCTGCTTTCCCTCTCCCTTACTATTACTACTCTGGTTTTAGTGAACTTGTCTTTTAAGGTAAGTTTGCTGGTGTCTTATCATTCCATATACTAATCCTTGGCCAAGTGCCCTTTAACCTAACCTAAAATAAGTAATAAAAGAATAATTTCAACAGCATTCAGAAAAAGATGATGAGCTATATTATTAGGATGACAGAATTTTGTGAAATAAGGTGATGTATTGAAACAAAAAATGTCCAGAAATATATTGAAGTGTGCTTCATAGGTAGCTTTATTCATACCATATATCACAAAAAACTTGTTATCTCATCTGGTGGTACATTAATTTTTACTTTTAATGACTTTGAATCTACATTACCTGGTATAGTACACTTAATATAGAAAAACATTTATGTGTATATTTTGTGTTATGTGATACATTAAAATCACAAGTCTTATAGTACAAATCAATTCATTATAAGCTTATCCTAGAAATCTTAGAAGTATAATTATTAATAAAACTTTACTCGCAAGTTCACATGGGTCATGTCATGTGCGTAAACTATATTGAACAAGTGAAATACCGACTTTCAGCTAAATTGCGAAGTTAAACCTGAAACCTTGGGCTCTGCAATCTTAGTGACTATTTTGTAGATTCTGAAAACCATGAGGACCAAAAGTATCAAAACCTTAATTAAGATGATGGATGATCTATTGTCCAAAATTGATATTCATTCTACAGGTTTGAAAGAATTGAAGTTTGTAAGTAGTATTGAACTGATGTAGAAATGGTCAAGATAAAAAATTCAAAGTCCAAAAATTTTTATTAAGAATCAAATTGTTTTGTGACCCTTCATCCGACAGTTACACTATTATGCGTGTTTGAAAATAAATTTCATGTAAATATACTTTTAAAATTATGGTCAGATGTGCAAAGTCAGACAACCTGCCTCAAAACACTAATGTACGATTGAAGGGTGACAAACTTGTAATGTAAAGACATTTGGCTTCAGTTCCAATAAAGAGTCTTCCAGATTTCTTAAGAGCTTCAACGTTTAATACAATGCAATCAGTATTATCCCAGTCGTAAAAACAGTTGTTGTACTTACTATAGTTCTGCAGGTCAGTACTATTTTTGAACCTTCAAATTTTCTCGATTTGGTTTAGGTTGTAGCTGAATAGTTGAAATATCTGTTATGCCTCTAGAGGTCCTTGATGGTTTTTATGTTGTATGGATGGACCACGTGATCAGTATTTATGTTAGTATTATGGCATGTATAATAGTGCTTTAAATAGTTAGTTAAGTTTTTATAATCTTAGTTAAGGGCAATTTAAAACGTAAGTTGTTAAAGGTATCCGTTTGAGCCACCACAAGTGAGGTTTATCACACCCCTGTACCATCCCAACGTGGATGCAGCTGGCAGAATCTGTCTGGACCTGCTCAAGATGCCTCCCCATGGTGGTTGGAAACCTACTTTTACCATAGAGAGTTTGTTAATCGCTATTCAGTATCTCCTTGCTAACCCCAACCCAGACGATCCGCTCATGCCGGACATCGTAAGTGATATCTACCTAAATATCTTAACAATTAATATAACTAACCAAAATATACCTGGTTAATAGTTATTGATTAAACCAATCTACATAATATGAGAATTTTATCATTTAAATATAAATTTTACAACAAATTCATGTTCAAACCTTCATATATCACATAACTGATCTAGAGTTATAGAAGGAGTATGAGGCAGCTTAAGATTTTTCCATTGATACTCTACACAGTGCTCGTGTTTAGTGTACTTATATCTCCTTACGAGTATGTTGATTAATGGACTTATAACTCCTCACAAGTATGTTTATATTAATGAACTTATATCTCCTTACAAATATTTTGATTAATGGACTTTTATCTCCTTAGGAGTATGTTGATTAACGGACTTATAACTCCTCACAAGTATGTTTATATTAATGAACTTATATCTCCTTACAAATATGTTGATTAATGGACTTTTATCTCCTTAGGAGTATGTTGATTAATGGACTTATAACTCCTCACAAGTATGTTTATATTAATGAACTTATATCTCCTTACAAATATGTTGATTAATGGACTTTTATCTTCTTAGGAGTATGTTGATTAATGGACTTATAACTCCTCACAAGTATGTTTATATTAATGAACTTGTATCTCCTTACAAATATTTTGATTAATGGACTTTTATCTCCTTAAGTGTGTGTTGAATAATAGACTTTTATCTCCTTACGAGCATGTTGATTTTCAACCCTTTTTGTTAAAAAAACTATAATCTCCACATGTTTAGAATTATTTAATGTTTTTCATGATGGCCATGGAAATAATGAAAATAATCCAGCAAGTTATTTTGAGTTCAAAAAATATGTTTTATTTGTTCCTCTCAGAACTCACTGTGTTTCAGGCTTCACAATACAAGTACAACAAATGTCAGTTTGATAAAGAAGCGGAAGAATGGACTCTGAAACATGCGTGTTTGAACGCTGTAACAAATGTAAGTAACTATTGAATTGAAGGTGATGTTGTGGGCAAAATTAAGCAGTAAATGTGTCAGTTCTGTAAAAAGAGTATAATATATGTTTTAACATATTAACAAGAAATGCAGTAATCAGTGAAATTCCACTGATTTCATACACTATGATAGTTTAGCCTTGTCAATGTTAACACATCACATTGTGATTATTTATAGTTTTTTTAATGAGCATAATACATGTTGGTCTTGTTGAACGTGGTCGTAGGCCTATAAATTGGGTTGTTGAACACCATTTTCCATTCTTTTGTGAATCCCTCTGGTCTGAGGAAGGTGAGCGTGGTTCACTGAAATCGATCACCATAATATTTGTGCATTCTGTACTTGTATTGTAATATTGTTTGTGCATTTTGTGCTTATATTGTAATATAATTGTGTTGTGTGACGTAAACTTGTACTGATTATTTATATCTACTAAACGTTTTATTTTCTATTTATGTGCTGACAGTGTTGTGGATGAAGTAATGCTATTAAAAACACATGGTAAGACAATTTATACATCGTATATTGCAACTGCATTTGTATTCTTCTTTATTTTAACATTGAGTAAGATAAACTCACCCATGTATATACCTAAATCAACTAGGTATCAATAATCAGGAAAATTCTGTTTAACGTGTTCTATCCTTGTTTCTGTTATGAAATTTGAAATTGTGTTTGTAAAGAAGATAAGCCTGTTTTCCTGTAAAATCTCCTGTATTATATATTATAATGGATTACTTGATAGAATTTCTGATTTAAAATTGGATCTTGTCAGATGCATAAGCGGACTGTACTCCTTACATCAACATTTTATTAAAGAAGTATAGGCTTTATGAACAAGATACTTCAGTAATTCATGTTGAGTTTACATCATTTGTACTATGGAAAAAACATTTCTACTATGATATCAATAAAATCAATAAGTACTTTGAAACTTTAATGTCTTAATATGACAAATTGTTAGTTATGATGACTTTTTCAAGGTAAGAAATATTCAGTTTGTAGTGTTACAAAAATGTCAGAATTTGGTTAGAACATACTGTTTGCATATTGTTATAAATTTCCTAGTAACATTTAACATTCAAAAGTTCCAAATAAGCTAAGTCTTCTATCTCACGTAAAGAATAATAAAAATGTTAAATCGTGTTAATGATCCTTGAAACACAAAAAAACTAAATATTACGAACTGTCATAAATTGAGATAAGACTTGGTTTATATACTCTGATGTATGAAACTTTGTAATATGCCTGATGTACAGTATTGATATAAACATTATCAAATGTCAGCGATACATACACAAATCTCGTCTTCATTGTGAATATCCAACATATGACGCTATTCAGTATGTTACTATTAAATAATAAAGATTTTGTGACTTGTAATTACATACTGGACATAATAAGTTTATTATAACTTAGTTTACAAGTTACAGACACTTGTGGTTTTATTGCTAAAACTTCTTCCACCATATTTCTATGTAGGCAAAGCCTTATCATGCTTACTTCAAATTTAAAAACATTCTCTTAAAATTTCAGTCATCAAGTGTGTCACAACATTCTGATGATGAAGAAAAGAAACGAAAACTTGAAAAGACATCAGAAGAACCCAGTGATTCAAAAAAGCGCCAAAAGGTGGATTAATATTTACTAATTGTATAAATGTATGATTTTAGGTTAGGTTAAAGGGCACTAGGTCATGAGTTATGTAATAGAAGAGATAGGGCATAGAAAACTTACTTGAGAAGTCAACTTATGCAGATTAAAAGAAAACATATACTCGTACACAAAACTCATAACATACATACGTATTGTGTTATGTGTTGTTCTATTTTCTTCTACTGTGCATAAGTTGACTAGGACTTCTCAGGTAAGTTTACTGATGCCCTACCTCTCCTGTTTTATTTATAAATTTATGATAAAAAATTGTTAACAACTCAAGATATGTAATATTAATTTTTTTAATGACACTTAAAAATAACTAATGTACTATATTTTTTAAATAAAATAAATATTTTATTAAAAGTTCTGTGCGTTATTTTATGACTTTCTGTACTACCCATTTTTCTAAGTCTGTTATAAATACATGTGTTATTTTATAGAAATAATGTTACAGTAAAACCTCACTAACCCAATAACTTGACAGTTTGGATAATTTGAAAGTCAACAGCTGACAGGGAGCAAGTCTAGCGGGCTTTAGATTATGTGTATTTCGACTAAGGCAGCTGAAACTCAAATATTTAAAAATCTGTTTACAGATACAATAACTATATACCTGTAAATAATAAATTTATAATGTAACTCAAATCTATCTTGTGTTCAATTACTAAAATCCATTAAAAATGTCAATGTTCCGGATAGTTCGACGACCCCCAAACTCTGGGTCCACAAAGTGTCAATTTTGTGAAGTAAACCTATTTAAAACTATAATAAGACTTAATGTTAATTGTTCACGTTAATATTTCAAAATATGATGAATTGTTAACTGAAAAAATAATTTTTACAGTAGACCAGTTTGTGAAATAATCCATTTCTAGGAGAAACCCCTGTACACTTTGTGTGCCAACCCTGTGACTCGCTGCGCTTGTGAAGGAAGCTCGGCCTTCGGCCTCGCTTGGGTACTCTGCCTTTAGTCACAAACAAAGATATAGACTTTTTATTTTGTCCTTTAGCCCCTTTGTAGAACTCGGCCTCACCAAGACACTGCTAAAGGTGCTTTAGTGGAACTCGACCTACGGTGATGGTACGTTACTAATTAAGAGAAGAATACCTTTAATTTGATACCCCACTTGTTTGTATTAGTTAAACATTAAAATTCTAGCTACGTTATTTCCTTGTACACTTCTTACCTTCGTATAAAATAAATAATAATAGAAATATGTCATTATAGTGGTTATCTCAGAATCTGTGTGAACGAAATAACCCTATTATTTTAAGAAGTTACGCAGATAACTTGATATTTTAGCCGTGCAATACTGTGCTGCTCTCTATGGTTAATCTAGCAAATTATTTTGACCATTTAACATTTGTTTATGCTGCCAGCTGGTGAATTAAAATTAATCTCCGTAAGGATAACACTACAATTTTGACGCTGTGTTGGGCGAAAACCTATTGAAATTTCAAAAATATAACTCCGTTACGACTTAGAAATCAAAATTATCTTTTGAATAAAAAAAATTGCAAGAATAGGTTGCTCTTATTGTTGTTTCATATTCATTTGTAACTCTTGATTATTTATATAAGCTGTCCCTGATTTAGGTTAAATATGACAGAATTGACTCTCTTGTTTGTTTTAGTATGTAGTGCACATATGCATACATGACATTATGAAATGATTGATGTAACTCCATGAATTACATAAATCATTAGAAAAAATACACCTCAGAATGTCGTTTGTTTTTTTATTAATGATGAAAACTTTCAAGGTTTTTAAAAATAAGGACCACTGAATTGTTTTGTACGAGTATGAAAAACTTTTTAAATAAATAAATATAATTTTACTGTCACACAAAATTTTCATTCATTGACAAAGTCACACATAAAAGCTCAAGAGCTAAGTCAAGAATAATCATTTATATCATACTTTATATTATTATTAAAACAATTATATACATTCCTTTTTTTAATAATCAGAGGGTAATTTGTGATGTGTTAAAAAACTTGTCTATTGTATATAAAGGATTTCTTAAAAGCCAATTATAAAACTTATTATAAAAAACATTTTTCATAGCTATTGATTAAGTAAGATAATTTATTGTAATTTTTAAGAGCTACTACACAATGGCTATTCACTAATTTGCCTAATCTACAGAAATCAATTGTAGTAAGCACATTTGCTTTACTTTTAGTCTTATGAGTAGCACTTTTAATAGCATCAGGATTTTTAATAATAACCTGATCCACATTAACAGGGGGAGCCAGCCAAACCCAGCCAGAAAAACTGTTCCAATTAAAACCAGAGACAGGGGAAACCAGCCTCATGACAAACAAGCTGCGATGTACATTAACAGGGGGAGCCAGCCAAACCCTACCAGAAAAACTGTTCCAATTACAACCAGAGACAGGGGAAACCAGCCTCATGACAAACAAGCTGCGATGTACATTAACAGGGGGAGCCAGCCAAACCCCGCCAGAAAAACTGTTCCAATTACAACCAGAGACAGGAGAAACCAGCCTTATGACAAACAAGCTGCGATGTACATTAACAGGGGAAACCAGCCAAACCCCACCAGAAAAACTGTTCAAACTGCAACCAGAGACAGGGAAAACCAGCTAGGCAATTAGACAACATTCTTTTTTAGAAATAAGCCACAAGAAGGGGGAACGGGCAAAAGTTACATATCCCACATACCCCTCCAGAGGGGTATGTCGGGGTATGGCTAACCTAAACGTCCTATTTCAGCGAAAAGCAACATATTGAAAAAAGACCATCAACACAATAGCCAAGCAGCGCCAACCCAAAGAGAAACATAAACTCCACCTCACATCTCGGACTATCTGGAAACAGATTACAAGAAAATCAAACTTCTCATGAGGGATACAAAATCAAAATTGCATATCAAAATGTAGACTGGCTGTGTAATAAAATTGACAGACTTGCACTCTTTTTGAGTAAGGAAAGCCCGGACCTCTCAATCCTGACTGAATATGGCCTGCCCATAGAAAAACTGCAAAATACACGCATTGATGGATATACTTTCATAGGTGGTTTCGCCAGGAAAAACCATATCAAAGGAGGAGTGGCTGGATATGTAAAAAGCCACCTGGAACAATACACCACACTTATATGCACAAGCGGAGATGAAACCGAATTAATATGTGAAACAGCACTTTATGAAATAAAAACAAAGAAGACCTCCATATACTAGGGGTCTATAGACCACCATCTGCAAACTTAGATCAGGCCATTAACATTCTCTCAGAACAACTTGACAAATCCCTTAACTCACACAAAAAAATTATACTTGTAGGAGACATAAATGTTGACAATCTCTCTGAAAACATGGGCAAAACTAAAACAGAAGAACTCTTGGCATATTACCATATAACAAGACTATATCTAACACCGACACGGATAACCAAAGACACATCTAAATCAATAGACTGGATCTGTACAAATTTAGAAAACCCAGCAATAAATATTTCAGTTATCCTATCTGGAATATCCGACCATACCACACAGACAGTTACAGTAATAATACAGAAAATAAATAAAAACTGTAAAGAAAACAAGAGGGTTTTTAGCAAGAAAACAATAAAATTGTTCAAATCTAGATTGCAGGTACAAAACTGTAACAGCCTATACACAAAGAAGACATCAACAAAACATGATAATTTCCAAGCCATCATCCAATCAATACTAAATGAAACCTGCCCTCTTAAGAAGCACATGTCTAGGCAAAATTCAAATTTACAATACTGCTGGGACTCAGAATGCACCAAATTAAAAAATGAGTACATAGAAGCGCTAAAAAAACAACAACGCACAGGCAGACCCGAAGACAAAATGGACAACAACACAGAAAAAACCTACGACAGTAAACTAAAATCTCTTTGCAAAAAGCACATTACTGAATACATTAATAGAGCTGAAAATAAGTCTAAAGCACTATGGACAGTAATAAATAATGAACAGAAAGTTAAGACATCTACTACTGCACGACTCCATCTAAAAATAAATGAATCAATAGTCACCAACCCTATTTTTTTTTATTTTATTTATTCATAAGACGCTGATCGTCAAGATATGGGCGAATATGGATTTCGAATGAGTGTGATGAGTGTAGATGAGCGAGTGTAGTCATTGTTACAAACTAAGGCCGGCTATTCCTTAGAAAGTGTCATTAATTAATAGCCCAATGACAAATGAACAGCCGGTGATTATCAGCTGATCCTTCTCAAAGAGATGTGGCAAACTGTTTTAATAACTTTTTCTCAACTATAACTGACAGAACACTCCAAAATGCAGACTTAACAAATCTGAACCAAACTGAAGATGAATATGAACTACCACCAACACCCACAGAAAAGAACTTAATCTTTAAACCAGTCACTCCAAAAGAAATTATAACTTATAACATTGATTCCCTAAAACCAAAAACCTCATCTGGACCTGGCCAAATATCAGCCAAACTTATAAAACACTGTAAAAAAGCCTCCTTACCCATATAATAAACAAATCACTTGATCAGGGAATTTTTCCTAACCAATTAAAAATAGCCAAAGTCTACCCTAAGTACAAAACCGGCCCAATAAATGAAACAAATAGCTACAGACCAATATCCCTCATCTCAACTTTCTCTAAAATAATAGAAAAAGCTGTACTTGACAGACTTCTCAACCATCCGATGGAAAACACTTTACTAACCAATAAACAACACGGCTTCCTCAAAAACAGATCAACTGCCACAGCCTTAATACAGTTGATAGAACACCTCATAGACCAATTAGAAGATGGCTGTACAGCAACTTGCCTATTTTTTAGATTTCAGCAAGGCATTTGACTGTCTAAACCATGCTAAGTTAATCAAGAAAATTGAAAATCTAGGAA
Source organism: Stictocephala bisonia (assembly GCA_035578905.1). Classification (NCBI taxonomy): domain Eukaryota; kingdom Metazoa; phylum Arthropoda; class Insecta; order Hemiptera; family Membracidae; genus Stictocephala; species Stictocephala bisonia. Next base: position 27,839 of record JAQJVL010003259.1, on the reverse strand, counting down.
TCAGAGGCAAGGCTAAAAATTGGTTACATAGCTATCTAACTGGCAGAAAAATGCTTGTAGAAATTAACTGTAATGAAAATAATGTAATACAAACAGTACAATCTGAAACCACTAACATCCATCGAGGTGTACCACAAGGATCTGTACTTGGACCAGTTTTATTTCTGCTTCTTACAAATGACATACCCAGCTGGCTAAAAGATATTTGTCATACAGTCATGTATGCAGATGATATAGTTTTAACAATAGCCAAGAAATCAATTGAAGACCTCCATAGACATTTAATTAACTGTTTAAATAAAACCAAACAATGTACTAAAATGACCTTGTTTTAAATGAAAATAAAACAGTTCAAATGACTTTCAGCAATTTACGTAGAAATGTTGACATAACAATTCCAAACCTGGGAATAAAATCAATCACAAAACATCTAGGCATTATAATGCTTAGATTTTAATAGACAATAAATTATCGTGGAAGCCACAAGTAGATCAGTTATGTAAAAAACTGTCGGCAGCCAACTATATCAAGAAGAATGAAACAAATAAGTAGTCTGGAAACAGCCAAGGCTGCCTACTTTGCTCTTTTGGAAGCACACATTCGCTATGGCATAACTCTCTGGGATGCGTCTTCTTCCAGGAACCTACAGAGAGTTATGATCCTGCAAAAAGAGCCATCAGAACATTGGTGAGCTTAAACCCAAGAGACAGTTGCAGAGAGGCCTTCAAAACCTTAAAAATACCAACAGTGGTTACTCTCTACATATGCGAAGTTGTTCTTCATGCCTTCAAGAGCAACCTACCAAAGAACACAGACCAGCATGTATATCAAACAAGACATGCTGATGACATTAACCTTGTTAGCTCACTGGACAGCCCTCTACACAAAGAAGCTTTCTTTTGTGGGAGCCAAGTTTCTTAACCTCCTACCAAACATTGTTGAAATATTACTGATCTATTACTGATCATGTAAATAAAGTATATTGTCTAATAATATATGGCACCAAATCAAATATGTATATATTAATGACTGTTCATATTTTTAAATTAATAAACAATGGCTTCCAGTGATCATAAAGTCTGCCCCAGACATAATCCTTATGACTTTTTTTGTATTATAAAATTTTGTTAATTCTCTGACAGTTATCATAAATAATTAATCTGTATCTATAAATAGACTGAAAATATGAAAAATAAGTAGATTTAATATATTTTATCTCTACACAGCTAGTGAGTCTTTTAATAAAAAATATGACTCTTGAAAGTTTTGAGCTAACATAATCAATATGGGAGCTCCTTGTCAAATTTTTATCAACATGGACACCTAAAATTTTTACTTCATCTGCATAATTTTTAAGTTGAAAATTCTATCAAGTTTCTTCAAAGTAAAAATAATATTTTGGGTCTTATCTTCATTTAGGAAAATCCATTAGCCTTAAACCAATCTGAAGCACTGTCTAGAGCACTTTGCACTGATACTTTGAGTTCTTTAGTGTTTGAATGTACGTGGAAAAGTATGGTATCATCTGCATGTAAGTATATACTGCATTTCATAAAAGCTGGGAGATCATTAATGTAAACCAGAAACAGCAAAGGTCCCAGAACTGATACCTTGGGGACTCCAAAATTGACCTCTACTTCTTGTAACCAATCACCGTTAACCAAGACTTTTTGTTTGCGATTGATAAGATTTAAAAAATTGAAAATGTACACCCTGGATCCCATAATAATCAAGTTTTGCTAAGAGGTTTTTTTGGTTTACACAATCAAAAGCTTTGCTTAGGTCACACATAGTGGCCTGAGCAATCTCTATTTCAAGTGAGCTTATCTTCTGTGGAGAAGGAAACTTAAAACTTATTAAAGAAACTTAATTTAACGTACGTGGTATGGACGACTCCATAATTTACAACCAACAATGAAATGCTTGTTGTACTAGATTAATATGGTATCTTGTTGTAAATAAGGAGTTAATCCTACAGGAACTCAGGGTTAACTGTTTATGGTCAATAGGATTCAACCTTCTCCTGAATAATATATAAGAGATATAAAGAAGTCGCACCTAATAGTGCGCTGAATGTGAGTGAGATTAGTGTGTCGAGTAGTTGTTTCCCCAGTTTGCCATGCCTATCGCAAGGCCAGAACCTTGTCAGTCCTTCCCTAAGTACCCTCAGATCTTCCTGGATAAACAAAGTAATTTTTACTACAGATTTATGAAGATGTACATTAGTTGTACCACTGAGGTGTTAACTGCAGAATTAAGAAAGTAACGTCTGTTTCTTTTTCTCTGTGCCTGTATACAATTAATTGCTTACAGCAAGAAAGTAAAAAGTTTTGGTTTTTATCAAACAAAAAATTTGTTTCAATAATAAATAAATATTTTATTTCATGTTAAATCCATTAGTAAACACTCCTATTTGAGTTATATAACGTTACTCCTTTTAATAACTATTCAGTTTCCTGCCCCCCCCCCCCCAGCCCGTTCAGCTGACAATACCTCCAAAGGTAGATAACAATGTTTTCCATATGGGACTCCACAAAACAATCAATCCATCTTGATAATTTTTGTGAGTGTGTGATGATCATCTTTTTATTTAACTCTGCCTAAAATTCGATATTTAATATGGCGTTGTTGATAATAATTATGAACATTTTGTTATATATTGTCGCTCAGATGAAGGCTTTTTAGTGTTATTTAAAAAAAATTATACGATTTCTTAAAAAGCCATCAGTAAGTACAATAATTTCTGTATACTAACTGTTTAGTAAAGTTGAACAAATCACTTATTATAGAAAATAATGCAAATTTTGTATCAACATAATGGCAAATTCCAATTATGATACAGGTGTATACTAATCAACAAGAAGGCACAGGAAATACAAAACAATATAATTCTTGTTGTAATTTATTGGTAGCCAAAATACAGAGTTTTCTATAATTTGTTTTCTTTACCTACAAGTGAAGATGAAGAAGACACATCGGTTAATTTTTAAGTTTGTTTCAAACAGAATATAAAATTACTGAATAAAAATACTTGATCTTTTATAGCTATCTGAAAGGAAACAATTTCTTAAATCTGTTTCCAGGAAAATAAATGCAATCGCAAATTCAAAACAAACCATTAAAACATTAACAATCTATGTAACATATTCATAAAATAATATTTAATTTACAGGCCAAATATATATAATCACACACGTTTCTTACTGTGTAAAATTATAGAAAAATATTTCAACCATTTTGATTCATCAGCTAAATAAATAATATCAAAGTAAACTTTTTAGTATGCCTAACAATCAGTTTTAATCGTATAAAATAATTGTACTCATAGGTGAAGAATGAACTAACCCTAATTAATTCTTGCTCGTATTTTTGACAAATAAGTGAATGTCACAAAACACAAACTATCTACAATAATACTTATAAAAAGGGCAGAAATATTTTGGTGATTGACTTCAGTAAACCTATTTACTATCCTCGGATCAGAGCAATTGACAAAGGATACACCATTCTTTTGTGAGTCCCTCTCATCTAAGGATAGTAAATGTGGTTTGCGGTAATTGATCACCATAATATTTGACCTATTTTGAAGTAGTATTGTAAACAATTTTTTTTATGACAATCACTTGTTGTAGTTTCGTTTAACATCTAATATGTTAAATAACAAAATATTTTTGTCGTTAGTTATGAGGGGCTTTAACTGTAATACAAGAGTAGCATAACAAAACTAAATTTAACTCTAGACTAAAGTTGTTATGTTTAAATTTATTACCTTTTGTTCAAAACTTATAAATTATGTATACTTAAATTCAATGTATATTATTCAATCATAGTAACAATCTAATCTCTGTGGTATAGGATATTTTTGGTAACTTATCATATCACAAGTTGTTAATAATATATTCATAAATACCTAAAAACAAGGCCGGTAAATCTTTGAGTGTATTTGAACAGCATTAGTCTTTAAATCAGCTGTTAAAATTAAACTTTGTGAGTTATATGAAACAGTTGATACTGAAATAAAAGCTTGATCAACAGCAAGTTAAATCTGTTTTTTTTTCTTCTAATTTTTTTTTCTGTAATATTAAAAAAGATAGAAATATTGATGGACATCTCAAAATTATCTTCTGCGAAACACAATGTGTAAACTATACAGTATTAAAAATAAGTAGCTCCTTTCTAAAAGTTTACTTATATTCAAGGAATACTTTTTATCACAGAACAGGGATAGCTGCTTTGTATCAACTCAGACTCCAAGTTATACAAACCTTTTAAACCTAATGTTAGATATATATTTTTAATGAGAAGTAGATTTGAATCTGAAACACTCAAAGATTTAACAGTTAACCACTTCTGGACAGCTATTTGGTAGCAACACTGAGCTCTGGGAAAATCAGTGGGTAAGGATTGTTGTCAGCGATGTCACTGTGAGAAGGGAGAGGAGTAGGGGGTCGTGGGTCTGCCTCCGAGCAGCCCAGCAGCCAGTAGGTCACCATCCGCCCTTTCCCCTTCAACTCCACTTCACCCCGTAGCTCCAGCTGGAATGTTCCAAACTTGTCCAGAATTAGTTTGGTTGCCTCGCTTATGTGTATCCTTAGTGCTGGAAATAGTTTTGTAATTTTATTCTTACAGAATTATATAAGTTATGCCTTATTCAATTAAATATGAAACTAAGCAGCTTAGTTTATTTGTATATTATGTAAGCTTGGTGCTACTGCTAAAAAGTGAACTTCCTAAACAGAGTTATAATTTTAATTGTTGACTCATTGACAAAGTGAGTTACTAGGTTATATAAGTATGACTTAAAAATCTAAACATTATTAATTTATCTAAAACAGAAAATCAGATAATACCACACATTGTTTTTATTTGATGGTCACATGTAGTTAAGTTTGAAAGTGTCTGCAACTATCTATTGCTGTAAGGATGTATTAAAAACAAACATTTTAATTTGTTTTAGCTATTGTTTTGTATCTGGGTGTTTTCATATATTTTGAAACTTTTTAAACAAAAGCATTGATAAAAGTATATATTTTTACTCACGTTGACCAGAAGATTCCATTCTTGATGCAGTGTTGACAGTGTCTCCAAACAAACAATAGTGTGGCATTTTCTGGCCAACAACTCCAGCACAAACTGGGCCTGAAAATATATTTGTTGGATTTTTATTAAAAAAACTGTTTACTTCCTTATTAATAAAAGAACAGTAGATGAAAAACTTTACTCAAACATTTTAAACTCATAGAAACCAAACACAGAATCTAATGAGCTAAAGGCATTAGGTGAAGTGACATCGTTAGCCGTTCAATCTGTTAGATAGTGCAGTATTATTCTAGACAGGTTGTTTACTTTACCTGAATGAATCCCTATACGAACTTTGAGCTGGGAGTCAGGTCTGTGCTGTATACTGAACGAGTGCAGGGCATCCAGTATTGACAGAGCCATTAGTGATATCTCTCGGGCATGAGCGTCTCCATTGCGCTCCGGAAGACCAGATACCACCATGTATGCATCTCCTATGGTTTCCACCTGACATCAACAATTGTTAGAGCAAATTTAACATGTATCGATAATATAATAACTTATAATTTTTACCATTTTCAGATTATAATTATACGTTTTCCCACCTACAAAGGCAATGTTACTTTTTTGTTGTTGTATTATTACCTTTTTTTGGTGATGCCTCGATCCTGCAGGGTTTTCTGAAATCATATGCGCATTTCGCCACTAGTGTGGCATCCTCAGTGATACTAAAAACTAAGTAATATAAATATTTATACTATTTACAGTTTGTACAGTGGCACTTCACTACGCTTTTTGAAAAAGGCTTAATAAAGTAAGTTTACAAGGAAATATCAAACTCCCTCCAATCGGGATAGTGAAACAATTGGAGCTTTGATTTGTACTTAACCACTTTGTGTTAGAAGAAATCCTATTGCTAATGTTCAAACAAATCAACAGATTCTCCATCTTATTTATTTTTATGAACATCAAATGGAAGAACTTACTTTATGGATATTTTGTTTAGTTAAAGCCAAGTTTCATAATTATTAAAAAATAAAAACTTCACTTGCCAATTTACATTGGCCTTGTGTGAATTTTATTAAATGAATGAATTACTGACTTTTAGCTCAGTTGGAGAAATCTTGGACCTTGCCCTCTGCAGTCCGAAGCCTTAGCTACTGAGCCACCACTCCAGCAAATAGCAATGTTTAAGTCATAAACATTGTCATTTTCAAAGCCCACATTTTTGAAAAGAATAAAATCTAACCCCATATTCCTTAACAATGAATCAACTTATTTTAAGGTATCAGTAACATCACATTTTTTCAACTGATTTGGAGGATAAATTTTGAATTTTTGATAGTTCTATTTCGAAATAACCTAAGGCCTAGTTTCTTGAAGTTAAGTTTAGTATTAATAAAAAACCCAGTAAAATAGTAATTTTTAGTAAAACTAATTGATAAAGCTAATAAAAAAATAATATTTCTTACCTTGTAAACATCATAGAAACCTATAGCCCTGTCAAATGTGCTGTACAAGTCATTGAGGAGGGTTACTACCTGGAATTAAAAAAAAAACACATGTTTCAAAAGTACGTTTGTTTCTCTATTTATTGAACATTATTAGTTTTTTCCAAATGTTATCGATTAAGGTGTGTCCCTTTAGAAGACTTACAGCAGTTGTATAGTCATCTTTATTTAGCAAACATTTTATAACTGTATTTTTATTAATAATTTCTGAAAGTTGTAAAAACAAATCCAGTACTCTCACTTGTCTTACATGATTATATTTCATTTCCCCAGCTGTGGTTGCTAGCAGCATATTATAAAATCTTACCACGCACATACAATGGCTGTTTACCTTCCTCTCAGCCATCCCTAATTAGTCAACATTTATACATTACGCTACAGTTTGACAAGTTTGTGCTTTTCAAATGACATCTTTACTATCAAAATATTTTAAATATACAGTATTGTTTACTAAAAATTATAAGGACAGTGAGTTTAAAAACGAAACAGATTAAAAATTGTTGGTAAATTATAAACAAACTTTAATAACTTCAAATTACAATAATAACTTTGTCCATGATTATTCTATCGGTATTTTATCCTGATTGGTTAATATTAACAATTGATGGTAAACTTTACCTCTTTTGTTCCGCCACCAATCTTCAGTTTTTACTGACACTACCGGTTTCGGAGACTAATCTCCATCTTCAGGTGTCCATCACTGTTACTACACACTTAACCAATAAAGTTTAAAACACTTGAGTTTGTATTTTTGAAACACTAACGGTTGTTTTAGAGGTGAGGGTGGTGTTGCCAACCTTACAGCCTATTGTTGAGTTGTTTATATTTCTTGTTATGTTTTCGATGTTGTATAACTGTATCGAAGATTTCATTGCTGTGAAAATCAGTTTGTTCGTTTAATATTTGGAGAGGGTTTTGTTTTATTGATTTATAAATTTCAATAAAACAAAACCCTCTCCAAATGTTAAATGAACAAACTGATTTTCACAGCAATGAAATCTTCGATACAGTTATACAACATCGAAAACATAACAAGAAATATAAACAACTCAACAATAGGCTGTAAGGTTGGCAACACCACCCTCACCTCTAAAACAACCGTTAGTGTTTCAAAAATACAAACTCAAGTGTTTTAAACTTTAATGGTTTAGTGTGTAGTGACAGTGATGGACACCTGAAGATGGAGATTAGTCTCCGAAACCGGTAGTGTCAGTAAAAACTGAAGATTGGTGGCGGAACAAAAGAGGTAAAGTTTACCATCAATTGTTAATAACTTTGTATTTGGACTCATTTTCATTCAAATTGAATCTAGAAAAAAGATAATTATTTAAAAAAATATTAATGCTGTGATATATATTTTGAAAAAAAAGTCCAAAAGTCATGTGTTATTAATAAAAATATAAAGTATGGTCAAATATACAGTGATCTCCTGTCACAAAGCTAAATCCAATCCATCAAGCCATTTAAGACCTGTTTCACTGATTCTATTTATGCTAACTAATCTCTCTGTAAGAGAGCGCAGGGGGCACTCTGTAACTATCCAATTTGTTGACTCCCCGCCATCAATGACTGATCTAGTGTCAATCCTCATTTCTATTTCCAGTAGTTACATATGCCCACACCAATTAGGAAGTGATGTAACTATGTCTCTTTCCACCTTAGATATTGACGATCGTTAATAAGGAACTTTTTCTTCCATCAAAACTGTTCCACACTATGGCCCAGCTAGTACCAAGTGTAAAATTTCATCTGCTCAACTCGAGAACAGAGAATAGAATAGAATAGAGAAATCTTTATTCATGGTCATTAAGAACAGAATATTTGTCACAAGATGATAGTAACGATTGAAATTGGTCACATAGTAAAAGAACTGAAAGTTTAATCGAAAGTAAAAAATTAATGGTCTAGGTTGCAATCAAATTCTTCCATGCTGTAGATCGACTTCTTCATCAGCCAGTTATGTAGTTGTCTTTTCATTGTCTTCAGATTACAGCTTTTGATGTTCTAAGGAAATTAATTAAAAAGCTTGGCTCCGGAAAACGATGGCTTTTTGGTATAGATAGTGGTTTTGTGGGCTGGAAGGTGATATTCCTGAGCTACTCTAGTTTGATGAGTATGCACCTCTTCATTTCTCGACAAGTTTTGTTTTGATGCATACATAATTACCTCTATTATATAGATTGAGGTAACTGTAAGGATTTCTAGGTCTTTGAAAGCTTCTCTACAGCTCTCAAGGTTAGAAAAGCCGTCCATAACTCTTATTGCTCACTTTTGAAGAATTAATATCCTCTGGAGACTGCCAATTGAAGATCCACCTCATAGAGTGATTCCATATCAAAAAGAAGAGAATCAAAAAGAGCAAAATAAGCAAGCCTCAAGGCAGATGGTGAGCCAGTTGCTTTAATTCTTTTCAGGGCAAAGATGGTACAGCTTAGTTTTGAGCAGAGATTATCTATATGACAACTCCATGACAAACTTTGGTCAAGAAACACAACTTGATGTTTTAGTTTATCTACTCTCTTCAAATTAGGTGGTTCTGTTATGTGATCTGTATGCCTTCCCATTACAAGGAGCTTGGTTTTAGATGGATTAAACACTAGGTCATTATTTAAACAGTATTGCTGTGCTAAGCTAATTGAAAGTGTTGATTTCCAGTGGTTCTACTGATTTATTGAAAGTAACGAGTGCAGTATCATCTGCATACAAGACAGGGTGACTATAGGTGTCAAGTTTTTCAGGGAGGTCACTTATAAACAATATAAACAAAACAGGACCCAACACTGACCATACTTTTGGTCAGAACTTAACAGAGAAAACAGCAATCGACACAGTTTTTTCTGTTAAGTTGATTTTCATCAGTAAATATGTCATTTGAGTAATGTATTGCTATACATTCATAATATATATATTTGATTAATGCATAATTTAATACTTTAAATTGAGATTTACAATTTATATACAAGTTATAATATATCAAAGTTCAAAGGATCTTGGTGTCTTGTTTCTTGAATTTCAGTTATTCTTAAGGTAGGTAAAGTCTTAGTTATAGTGTACTTACAGTTGATTGGTACAATTTGATGTGTAGTTAGGTAGGTATTTTGTTGGTTTTACCACTTAACTTCACTAATAAATGGGGAGCACTATCTCAGTAGATGATGAATGTCCGCCATGTTGGATGTTAAATAGCAGTACATAGAGATGGGTTTTGAGATTTTAAGCAAGCATTCTGACATGAGAGATTCTGGGTGATTGGGAGGTGCAGGGCATTCAGATCTTATTGAATTCCTTAAGGAGTGCCTCTTGACATCTTATCTCTGGAGCTGCTAAATTGCACAACACTGGGAGCCAAGGGAGTGAAGTTGCCATGAGAGTGCCTCTAATAGTTCTCATGATCCTATTAAGTTGGACATCAATCGGTGAGGCAATCAAATGTAAACTGTATAAACATTTAGCAGACTCACTTCCTATATGACTTGACATTAAAAAAAAATATTATTTTTTTGTAATGTATCATTTAAACTCAAATAAACAACAAACACCGATGATAGTATTTAATTGATATAATTGATTTTTTTATTTATTCATAAGACGCCTATTGTCAAGATATGGGTGAATATGGATCTTGAATGAGTGTAGATGAGCGAATGTAGTCATTGTTACAAACTAAGGCCGACTATTCCTTAGAAAGTGTCATTAATTAATAGCCCAATGACAAATATATTGTTCCTCTTCCTTGCATCATCAACTGATATACCTGTTTCATAACTTGCAGTATATATTTTGATTACATTACATTATTATTATTTGTAATAATTATGTTCTGGAATATACTCTAAACACACAGAGCTCTATGCTTTATAGTGAATGCATCTAAGAGATTTATAGTCCAGCTGCTGTCTGTCTGTTTTTTTCACTGGCAGACCCAGCAGCCAGGTCATATACAGCGCAGTTTGAGCTGAGTTTTGGGAAGCCTCTTAATGCACTGGGTATTACTTGAAAGCGGCTCGACTATAGTTATAGTGTTGTAGAGACCATGGATTTTCATACCTGCATAGGTGTACTTTGGGCGCACAGAGCTGTAAAACCTACGATGTCACTGAAGTAGACGGTAACACACTCAAACTGCTCAGGCTGAACCATTTCCCCTGCCATCAGCTGTTGAGCGACTGGTCTGCAGAGGATCGAGAAAAATTATGACTGTACAAAGCTATATTTAATGCTAACTATGTCATAGTATTAAAGGAATATATGACAGCACTAATCTATTAAGTTTAATCATTAAAGAGTTTGTGTTAGAGATTTTCAGGTTTTCTTTAAGAAAGTTAAACAAAATTGCAGATAATTTTGGGTACCTCATGTCTCTTTACTGGCATTTGCTGTTTAAGAAAGAAACAAATTCTTTTCCAAATATTTTATTTGAATATGATATTTGAAATGTTTGAGTTTGACGAATTTCTATTTTCATCACCTTAATGCTTAGTTCATCAACAGTACAACCAGAATCTAAAATGTAAGTCTCATGTGAAGGAAATGTAATAGCTAATTCTTACAAATTCTCAACTAGCTACAATATAATGAAAAAGAGGCAAAATATTTCAATTTCTTTTCTTATTTTTAATTTACTATGATAAAATAATCAGTAACACATTTTAATCCGATTCTATAACTTAGTGTATGAAGTAAATTTTAAATTAGGAGCGTTAACCTCGGCAAAACCTGGAAGAGAAGTTCCTCCGATCGTCTTTTTTCTTGACTCAGTTGGTCAGTCTTTTCTTCAACAAGAGCTTCGAGATTGTTTGCATACTGTTCCATTCTTCTCAAAAGGTCGTCCATGAGGTTTTCACAGTATCCTCTTAGAACAAACAATTCAGTTTGACATAACAATGCAAATCTACGAAATTAAACCATATGATGAAATTATACCTAGAGAACATATATTTAGTCATGACTCTGTTACAGCTATTATTCCTGTGGAAGTTTCAAATTATAAATTGATATTGTAAGGGACTATATGAGACTTAATAATTTTACTGAGTACGGTAGTTTCTAAATATAGAATAAGGCTTCAAACCTACCATCTAAGATTTAATAATACAGTGTAACCTTGATAGCAAGAAAGTCTTGATAGAATGAATGTTTTTAAATCACCTTGAACCTCTCATAACACTCAATGTTAAAAGTACCTTTAAACAAGAATTTTAAAGACCAACTACCTCAATAAATTTTGTTCGATTTTCAAGACAACGAGAAACCCTTATAGCACGAATATAAAGAGCCGAACACCTCTGTATCATGAATTTGACCTCTATTAAGACGAATTCCCTCAGTAAAAATTTCAATAAGACAAATTTATTTCTAACTCATTCTTGTAGAAACAAGAAAACTTAACTACCACTTTGTTAGTACTTGTCAGGAATTGCAGATGGAGTTAGACAGTACAGATCAAGTTCAGTTTAGTTTCATTCTATTCTGTTGAGAACTGTTCACTGGGATTGACAATACGGCGAGCTAATCTCTTGTTGATGTTTACTCCGTTACCAATTGCAGATTGTTAAGAATTTTTTCTGAACACTGAAAATATTAATGAATAATTTTTGTTTTTTTTATTCTTACAACTTCAGGGATAACACAGTAAAGAAAATTTTAAATTTTATTTAATGCCATTTATTCTTTGTAACATTTATATCAGTAATTTTTTTTCTTATTTTGATGAAATATATAAATTCAGTCAAAGCGGTTTTTGAATTATTCAAAAGAAAATTATTTTAACTAAATGGCATTAATATTAATTATAGTTTTACCAAGATTTTTTATATCATTGGTGTTTTTTCCAAAGAAAGAAATGTTGTTAGTTTCAATTAAATTGGAATTTTCAGATTTTTGTGTTTTGAAAACAAATTGCGAATTAATAAGTATGATTCAAGTAATTAGCTTACTCACAGTCAGTTTGTATCAATAAATATCCTTTTTCAGTTCAGTTTCTTAGTATTAAATATATAAATACAAAAAGATGAATTGATGATTGGATCAACCTTATTAACTCTTTTAAATAAACCGAACTAAAATAACGTGTTTAATAAAAATGAATTATTCAAATGTATACTCAAAGCTGACCGCCATCTTGCTCTACTATTTTTAATACTAATATGTTTTGATACAAGACGTGCACTATCAACTGACTTCATTATCTTGCGTATTGTGCTTCGAATAATCTCAAAGCTGGGTCTCTCTTCAGGGTTGTCTGCCCAGCAGCGTTCCATCAGCTCCAGGAGATCGTCAGGGCAGTCTCGGTTACTGACATCAGGTCGGAATGGTGGAGTATAGTACGATTCCACACGTTGCAGTATTTCTGTCAAGCACACAGTGAAGCACAATCATAACCAAGCAATACTCAGCTTGGATCATGGATTTATAACAAAAACTTTTGGTTAGACTATAGGGCAAGAGGCCAGGGATTAATATGATACAAGATATAGGGCATCAGTAAACTTACCTGAGAAGACCAGTCCACTAACATAAGAAAACAAATTCATACACAACACATAAAACAAATTTTCAGTGCTACTGGCACTTTATCAGTAACTAAGGACTGACCAAACAACTATACACTTTTAAGGGAATTGTCTATTTTTAATTTTAATCAGTATAATTGATGGCTATAACCTGGTTGTTGGGTTAGCCATCGACAAACCTATGATGGTTAGGTTGAAAGTTTTGGTATGTCCGTCCGTATGACTGAATTAAATACAGTGAAAACCCGATTGTCCGTCACCTTATTTTCCGCCAGGTTCTGTTATCCGTCAGTGTCTGCGTTTGTCGCGCCACAATATGACAGTTACCGTATGACTCAACCGTCTAGAAGACGACAATCCCTCCAGCCATCTAGCCCACATAAGCCTAGTTCAACAGCCTACCATCTGTATGGTCTCGTCTGCCATTTACCAGGTAACAGACCTTTGGAACAGCTCGCCTGTGTACGCCTGATGTACGGACAGGCCGCCCGGGGCTACTTGAACAAGTCCCGTACAACATGGGGAAAGAGGTGGCACTACAAAGGCCTGTGGTTGGAGACAAAATTTTAAACTGCGACGCCTACACAGGTCACAGACTGTTGGAACGCTGTCCGATGTTACATAGGCCATCCGTGTACCTAAACCTGATGTCTGCAAAAACACTGGCCGTGGGAACTGAGCTTTAATATGTTACACTGTACTGCAATTTAATTTTAAGAATGTTGATAGTTAATTTGTGTGCTCATTACAAAAATGTACAAGCTTATGTTTTACATTAAAACTAGGCCTACTGTAATAAAAGCGTAATTGTGACCTGCAGTATATTCATTCTGTAACATGACTTTTTCTAACCTTTTCATTCTCATTTTGTTAATCAATATGTACTATACAGCATTTAAATTTAACAAGCGTAAGCACTAATAATAAGTTTCCAGCGATATAAGTGTGAGTGGGTGAATTCTCTATAATCCGTCTATTCTCCAATCCGTCACGGCCGAGGTCCTGACCACTGATGGAAAATAGAGTTCCTACTGCATACAGAAACTAAATAAGATTTGAGTTTTTGCCTTTTGGATAATTGGTTTACAATAATGAAGAGTGTCAGAATTGATTATAGCTTCATTTTATTTTAGAATTTAAATGTTATTTATTTATTTATTAATTCTCATTTACACAAACCCTATTTAGGGTACAAAAGTCGCAAACAAACCAGAAATAATAATCTTGCAGTAAAGAATAAACTTTACAAATCATAAAAGAAAACGTAGGACAAATTATTATAGATAGACCAGAAGGGTAAACTATGTTGATACATAGTACCAAATTGTTAAACGCTGAGGTAAAAAAATAGAATTTAAGTTATGATAAAAAAGCAGAACCCAAACAAAGTATAATTCAGATGGTAAACCTGTAATAGAGGAAAGTTGTTCTCTCAGGATAATAACAACTCTTCAAAGTCATAAAAACACTGACTAACAAGCCATTTATTAATTTTAATTTTAAAACTGTTCGTAAAAGATTTTTTATTGATAATGGTAGCTTTTGAAAACATTTTTTACCTATATAATTTGGTTTACTTTCATATAGTTTTGTACAGTGTAATTCAGAAAATATTTTTTATGGCGAGTGTTAAAAGTATGTTGTCTGGTATTACAATCTAGTAAATTGTTTTCAGTGTTACATAGAATTGTTTGGGAAATACAAATTGATTGAACTGTGAGAATTTTGTTTATACGAAAGGAATTTTTGCAGGACTCATTATATTTCAGATGATCTATGTATCTTGATGGCTCTCTTTTGCATTACAAATATTCTCTGCATATTTTCCTTAGAAGAGGGACCCCACAGTATTACATGTGAATAAAAGAAGGCATAGTAACAGTTTAATGAGAGATGTTTTCATCCTATTGTTGATATTCTTTTAATTATAAAAAGTGCTCTTGCTAATTTAGATGAAAGGTAGTCAATCAGATTCTTTCAACTTAGATAACTATCAACTTTTATGTCCAGAAATTTATTTGTGTCAACTTCTTCCAGTTCACTTTCTCCCAAAAATAAATTTTTCCATTAAGTAATTTACAATTACAATAGGCATTGTCACATTAAATACAAATTATAAAAACTATTAAAACAATAAATAATAATTAATTAGGGAACTAAGTCATCCATTGAACAGCACATATATTCATCTAATGTGTAAAAAGATTTAGACTTTTTGACTATTTTGACACTTAAACCTTGATAGTATTATCAAAATTAAGATTGACAGTATTATCAGAAAATTGGCTGTTTTTTATGTTAAGTTAATATATTTGGTTTTGGAAGGATTGAGTAACATTTTTATGCTTTCAAAATATCTGAAAACTTGGTTAACTAAGATACGTGTGTCGATTTCTAGCAGTGAGGGTGAATTGTTGATATTTACTACTGTAGTGTCATCAGCATAGGCAATTAAATTTCCACTTGACAAAAATTTAGTTGTGTTGTTAACAAAGATTAAAAACAAGAGGGGGCCCAAAATGGAACCCTGAGGGACTCCAGCATTGATTTTATCAATATCAGAGTAAAATATGGATGTGGAGTTGTTTTTTTTTTTTGTATGATTTATTTGCACAAGTTGATACCTGTTTTTTTACATAACTAGCAAACCAATCCAAGCAATGACTTTTATACAAATATTAAAATGTTTTACATTCAGGATGTCAAAATTAACTAGGTTAAAGGCCTTTGTGAGGTCAAAAAAACATACTACAGCATTCTTTTTAGAGTCAACTGCATCAATAATATTTTCAATAAATAGAGTTAATGCCAATTTTGTAGATGTCGATTGTTAAGCCCAAAGCCAAATTGTGTAGGATTTAATTTATTGTTGGTTTCTAAAAAATGTAAGGTTTGGTTATAGACAACTCGCTCAATAGTTTTTTAAATGGATGGTAAAATGGATATTGGTCAGTAGCTCTCCCTAGCGTCTGTCAACCCCTCTTATAAACAGGAATGACTTTAGATATTTTCAGCTTTGAAGGCACGATTGCTTCCTGTAGGGAACAATTAACAATATGAGTAAGGGTTTTAGAAAGTTCACTTGTACACTCCTTTATTATGTACATTGGAATCCCATTGAGACCTGCAGATTTTTTTTGTTTAAATCTTTTAGTTACATTTAATATATCCTTTACTCCAACTGACTTAAAACTCATCATAACATTTCTTTCACTATTTATTGAAGCTCTAGATGCTGAAAAACACAGACCCTGACCAGAGCCACCTCTGCCAATAAAGTTTGCACTATTGATAAAATAATCATTAAATGTATCAGCAACCTTTGTGGGGTTACTGATATTAATATTATTTTCATTCAAAAGTTTAATATTTTTTGAAAAGGTTGATGGTTTTATAGTTTTATTTATGACATTCCAAATTACACTAGTATTATTGCCAGAAGATGATATAATTTGTTTACTGAAAAATTCCTTTTTCGCTTCTCTAGTTTTTTTTTATAGTCTTTCTTTTTTTTTTTGTAGTCATTCCAAATGTTGGTACTCTTGGTTTCCTTAAATAGTTTGTATAAATTGTGTAACTCATCTTTGATGAACTGCAAGTCATAAGTATACCATAAGTTATGTTTATTATGTTTGGTTTTTACAGCTCTAATGGGACAAGTTACTTCAAATATTTAAAAAAAATAAATAGTAAAATGTTTCATATTTATTTTCAACCGTTTTTGTGTTGTATACAGACTCCCAAATTTGTTCACTTAAAAGTATTTTTAATTGTTGCAAATATTTTTTTGTTTATTTGTCATTTGGATGTTGTATTTCTGTTGTTAATTGATAGTGTAGTTACTTTCAGCAATAGTGTAATGGCATCATTGTCAGACATATGTGTAACAACAACTTTGGCTGCAAGCTCTGATACATTAGTCAACACATTATCAATACAGCTTTCACTTTTATCAGTATTGTTAGTGTTGGTGTTTTTATTTTGTAATGGAGATTAACACTATTAATTATGTCAAAAAATTGTAAAGAATTTGAGTCAATTTATCAATAAAATGAATGATAAAATCACCAACAATCACAATTTGGGATTTATTGTCATTAATTTGTTTTAAAATGGCAATGCAATTAGAGAAAACAATTGTAACATTTGTATTGGGTGGGCGGTAGACAGCTATTAAAGTGATTGACAAGTTGTTTAACTTGAGCTTTAAGCCAGCAAACTCACAAACACCTTGAACCCCACAAACACACATGTAGAAACCCAATTTAACTTATGTACATAGTTTTGAAACAATTGTTTATTTACGTAAATATCAACTCCCTTTCTCCATGTTGGCTCTACAGTAACTTGTTAGCAAAACATAGTTCGAGATGGAAGTTTTCTGTAAAAATTCTAATTTTAAGTGATGTTCAACAAAGCACAATATGTGAGGTTGTAATTCTTCTGTTAAAATTTCGATTCTATTAGTTTTTATTTTCTAAACTCTGTACATTTTGATAGTATATTCTTAAACTACTATGTACATTATTGTGATTATTTTATCATTTAAATAGCCTTTACCAGAACTAGAAATATTAATTTTATCATATTGTTTAGTATTTATAGATATATTGTTATTTTTGTAATACATCACTTTGGCCTTCACATGTACCTCCAGAGGAGGGTTTCCTCCTTTTTAGTTAATTTTTTTTTTTAATTAGGCACTTCACTTTTATTGACATAAACTGATGCACTAGCTTCACTGACACAAGAACTTGTAGTTGTATTCTGGTCGTCATTAATAAAGAGTGGGGTAGCATCAGGGGCAGAAATTCAACCATGGTGAAAAGCTGGCTGTTTGGCTGTTGCTGGCTGGTGGCTTGTTTTGGCAGCTATGCTTAACAGTTTCTTGTAAAGTTTTTAGAAAGAATGAATGTTGGAGTCCATTTCGAAGTTCTTGGGTGGAGATTATTATAAAAACTGCAGCCTCAGTCTGTTGATGGAACCTGATTGGCAAAATAATATGGTGGAATATTGTCCCTGGAGCAACCCTAGTACTTTTGGATAAACACACTAGTACTTTTAAACCCCCCTTCTAAAATCATCTTTTAAGTGTTGGAAAGCTATGTTATAATCATATATTGTAGGCTTGTTATAGAATTTAGATTTAGTAAAAAGTCCATACACTGTAGCACCATTAGTTATTTCTTGGTGTGCCAAGTAGTTACTAAGACTCTTCTCAGGTTTTCCAAATTGCTTTTTGAAGACTGTTGCAACACCAGCTCCCATATGTAGATCTGCAGACACGCAATGTGCAAAAGCTACCTGTTTTTCACTTACAAACTGCTGGATTACGTCATGAAAATTTTCCTCCACGACTTTTATGGCTCCACAGAGACCTGCCCTTGAGGATTTTTTTCCTTTGATTTGTCAAAATTTAGGGTGAAAGACTTAGATTTTTTGTTTAAAGAATATAACAGAGTAGCACTGTTGGATGTCTGTTTGAGTGAGTCGTTAAATGAAATTGGTACAGTTGAAGTTGTAGTTTGGATGGGTGGATCAGTATTAGGCGTCTGGCTCAAAACAGGGTTAGATGTTGTAGATCTTGTCAGCAGAGGTGTAAAGCCACAATTGTGGTCTATGTTTTGTATTTTGTTGTATATTATACTTGTTATGGTATCCTTCCCTCTGTTATTAATATGGAACCCTTGCCTAGTGAAGTGGTATTGTTTTAGGTTTGATAAATAAATAAAAAAGCTTTGTTCATACCTTGCAACCACTTCTTTGATATATTCATTTGCTTCCTCAATTTTTTTGTTAAAATAGTGCCAATACGGAATGTCAAAGCAGAAAGGGACTGTTGCAACCAAATTGGCTGAATTTTGCTGTTGTCTTAAGCACGAATCGAGAGCAGTGAAGATTGGACCAATTTTACCATCTGCAGCATCATTAGCACCACTCATAATCACATTACAACAGTTCTTGTCAGTTTCATTGAATTGCGTGATACTTGAAACTATTTATTTGAGAGGGGCTCCTGGTTGACATAAGCCAACTATCTTAGTGGCAGTAATATTTGCTTTGGTAATGTTTTAAGAAAAGTCGGCAGGTGTCTTCCCATGCTGTCAGAGTATATGTTGATTGAGGATGGTAAATTATGTACAGCAAGTTTTTGTTTTTGGTTATTATACTTTTTCACGTTTGAACTAATTACTTTCTTTTTTATTGGTTGATATTTTGCTAATTTTTGTTTGGTTTCAGGCCTTTTTTTATTAGAACCCATGGTTGAGCGTTGTTGACTCTGGGTATGTGAGTTTGACCTATCCTCCTCGCTGTAGTTGTTGAGAACATCAAGTCGGTTTTCCAAAGTGACAGGGGTTATTTCCAAGTTATGATCCTTAGAATTCAATTAATTTGATTGACTTTTATCTATTCTCTAGAATCCTTATTTTTTGTGTTATTGTACATAGTATTTTTGTTTGAATTTGAGTCTTCCCACATTACTTCTAGATTATTAACACTCACAGCCTTATGTATAGGTTTTACCATCATTTCAATTAATGTTTCTCTTGATGTGATGCTGAAATCTTTGTGGTTGTATACCAACAGAGATATCTGTGCTCTTTTAATCAGAAGGTCACAACTCTTCACAACTATCACTCAGTACATCCCATGCCTTACCCTGACTGACATTTTGAATAATAACCTCTGTAAACATAAGTATGTAAATTCCACAATTGTACTTGTTGATTTGTTGTGGTATGGTTACAGTTTCTACATCTGGTTCACCAGAACTGTTGCTCATGTACCTGTTTAAGACTGTGGCAACGTTTAGTCCATGGTTGTAGTTATATTTGTGAAGTGAATCTAGGTATAAGAACTTGTTCAAAGCTTTTACATAAACCAATAACCTCCAGTGTGAGCCAAAGTTTCTGATGGCAGGAGCATCATTGATTGGTATAACAATTATCAATTTGTATGCTAGCTCAAGAGGCTGTATAATGTGATCTGTGTCTGTCACACACTTTATGGCCTGGGCAATGATGGAATTCATTAGATGAATATCATTGTTGTTTATCACGTTTGTTGATAACAATTCAAAATAAATACGAATCAACTCATCACCTATCCAGTCCAATTTTAACAAGGAGAGACAATTGATGGAGATACTATTTGTTTCGTTATTAATTACATGATTCTCAACCAAATTTAAGAAAGCATTTTCTGGTGTTGCAGTTTCCAAAGATAAACTTTGGTTGGAAACATTAAAACTCTCCAGATGACTTCATCGAAGGGGTAGAACCAGTTTTATTACTATCGAGGGAACCATTACCCAATGATTGAGTGGAACTATCATTAAGGAGCAGAGAAAATTTTGTTTTATTTAGTGTTCTGGTACTGAAATTAAACGCATTTATGTCTATTGACAGGCGTTTTTCAACAATGTAATCTTCTAATTCCGCCTTTGAACAAAATTTTTTTTCCTCTTGGAGAATAAAAGCCCATTTTTTATAACTACCTCCTCTCTGATCCATCCTTATGGCATGCATAGATTTTTTGATTGAAAAGAATGATTCATTGTTGTCAAATAAGTTATATAACAGAAATTCAGCCTACAGACAGACTGATCTTAGTACTTGATACAAAGCTGTTTTATTACTATAGAAAATAATAAATTCTTATATTTTTGTCCAAATTCAATTAATAAAATACAGTATATACAAAAGAAGTTATGAATGTAAAATATAAATATCTGTAATGTATAAACAATCAGTTCAGTTCAAACAGCTGTCAAACTGGTTGACCTTGACAAGTCATTGAGCAGGTGTATTGATTGGACCAATTGGATCAGTTTTGGACATATAACTAATACCTATGTATGTTCATAGGTATTAGTTATAAACAATTAACTATAGGTTCATAAGGCACTAGGCCAGGACTTAGTGTGAAAAGAGAGATAGTACATCAGTAAACATACCTTAGAGGACAAGTATAAAGGTACACATTACAAAGGTGAACATATTTTAAGGCATCTGTGAATGATTACATGAGTGTAGGATAAGTATGGATGATCTATGTAGTTTTCAAATTCAAATTCAAAATATTCTTTATTTACAACATCTTCAAGAAATTGCAATGGCGTCAAGGAATACAAAAATAAAAACTTATAACTAATTACAATAAGTTTGTTTGAAGTTAATAAAGACACACTTATTACATAAAATAATTATTTCCAACAGTTGTTTGATGTAAAAAAGCAAAAATTTTAAAATGGTAAAAAATACAAATAAAATTCCAATAAATTTAAAACATTAAAAGCAAAAATAGAGGTAAAATGATAAAAGACACAAAAAGGTCATTGTATATAACATTTGAAAGATTTATACATAGAATAAAAGACTATAAAATTGTATGAGTCCTTGTTGTAGTCCGACTTCAAAAAATTCTTTCAAGTAGTAGGCAGGTCTCTCTATCAGCCACTTGTGTAGTTGAGTCTTGAGTGATTTTCCCTTCAGTGTCTTCAGTGTTTGTGGTAGGCTGTTGTAAAGTTTGCAGCCAATGTAAGATGGTTCTCTAGTGTATTGTGTGGTGTGGTGTGATGATAAGATGAAGTCATTTCCACGTCTGGTGTTGTGAGAGTGGATACTTGTACCTCTTGGCAGGTCTGTCTCGCTCACCGTTAGGATTACAGCTTTGATGTAAAGGTTTACCACAGTGACAATTCCAAGTGATCTGAATGCTTCCCTGCAGCTATCTAAGGGTTTGAGGTTGGCGAGTATACATATGGCTTTCTTCTGCAGAATAAATATTCTGTTTAAATTGCTTTCAGAAGTCCCTCCTCAAGCGACAAGGCCATATTGTATGTGAGATTCAATTAGTGCATAGGATGCTATTTTAGCTGACAGTAAATCTCCAATCCATCTAATTCTTCGTACCACATGTACACCAGTGCTGAATTTCTTACAAAGGTCATTGATATGGCAATTCCATGTAAGGCCTTTGTCCAGTGTAATACCTAATAGCTTGAATTCTTGTTCGGTTTTCACATTTGGTATATTTGCTATTAGCTCTGTTTTATGGCTGAAGTTGACACGGACAGTTTTTGCCTGATTGAGGATTAAATCATGTTGTTTGCAGTAGTTTTCTGTTCTAGTTAGTGCTGTAACGGAATCTATGTTAAGCTACTCTGCATTGTCATTTTGTAAAAGAAGCCTGGTGTCATCTGCGTACATAATGCATTTAGATGTAGTGTTCTCCATGATCAATATAGAAAAGTCATTTGTAAATGAAACATATAAGACTGGCCCAAGCACAGACCCCTGTGGTACTCCTCTCGTGACTGGCTGGGACTCTGATTTGTATATGTTCTTCTTGCTATTGTTTATGTCCTGGATTTCTACCACTTGAGTGCGCTCTTGAATATAGCTAGCAAATCATGCACCTTCTCTGCCTTTTATTCCAAGGAAAACTAATATTTGGGTGATAAGACTGTGGCCCAAACAGTTGAATGCTTTGCTGTAGTCAAGCATTATCGCTGAGGCATGTTTGCGTTCTTCTAGTTGGTCAATGATGAACTCAACGATGTTTGTATTGCGCTTGAGGTGGATCTTCCTTTATGTATCCATGTTGATGTTGGCTTATGAGGTCTTCTTTTGTCAGGTATGCCCTTAGTTGGGTTAGAATAATTTTTTCAATTATTTTGGAGAATACAGAGATGAGTGAAATTGGACGGTAGTTCTTAACATCTTTTATGGAGCCTTTTTTATGTTTTGGGTATATTTTTGAGATCTTCAATAAGGATGGGAACTGGCTGAAGGTGAATGATTTGTTGATGATATGTACTAAAGGGATTGCAAGTTGATTTACACATTTTGATACTATATGAGTTGAATTTGTCTTAGAAAGGGTCATTTATTAATAGCCCAATAGCCAGAGTAACTAAGGGACCCAATACCACAAATTTTCAATGACATAGACACTTCATTAGGTTATAATAGACCTGTGGATTGTGTTTGTGGACTTGTCCTCTAATATAAAATTGCTCTCCAGTTACCTATGAACTAAGTAAATAACTACAATATATGTTATAAAGAATTGATATAAATTAATTATTTTCATATAAACAAAATGTTAACTATATTTTAGCATACCCTGTACTGTCAGTGTCTGCCTTGCCATCTCATAGGGGCCACCACGGACAACAATTTCCTCCAGAATGATGGAGAAGCTGTACACATCCCCTTTCTGGGTGGCGGGTCGTCCTGGAACACTGGTGTCCCTCAACAACTCTGGAGCTACCCACAACAGTTCTGCCAACACACAGTTGATAAAATGAAATGAAATGAAAATTGTCTTTATTGTATATATGTACAAATAGCGAGGTTAGGACTACATAGTCATCTCTTACACCTAACCATTATTAAAACTACATATTATTATAAATTTACACATGAATAACTAATAGAAATAACTAAAAATGAAAATATAAAAGTATGTATGTAAATAGATACATAAATTATGTAAGGAATAGTTGAAAAATTTACAATACTAAAATTATTAAGTGAAAAAAGCAATATTACACCTATAAACATAATTTCAAAAAATGTATTTAAATACACAAAAATAAAAAATAATTAAACTAATCCAAACATACATCATCTTTCATACCGCATCCTTAGTTCAGCGTCGCGATGCTGTCAGTCTGCAAGCCCAAAAGAGAACCCATTACCCGAAACCGAGCGCGAAGCCTGTGGATCAGGTAAATTGTTCCACAGTCGGCAAGCGGTCATTGTAAAGGATTTGTTGTATACAGAAGATCTATGATTGGGAATTGACAACAATGAAGATCCATGCAGAGTGTTCCTAGCACTAATTTCTGAAATAAAAGAGAAACGCTCGGACAGATAGGTAGGAGAATCGTTGAAAAGAACAGAATGCAAAATGAAAAGTATATGGAACTGACGAAGCTGATTCAATTTTAGGATAGATAAGATGTTAAAAAAGGACGTTACATGATCTCTTTGCCTGAGATTGAAAATAAAACGAATACAATAATTTTGAGCATGTTGTAATCTGTCTGAAAGCTCAACTGTAATTGTCATTGACAACAACATTACAGTAATTAAAGTGAGGAAAATATCAGTTACGAGCATCACTTTCATGTTCAGTGGCAGATAAGTAGCAAATCTTTCCATAAGGCAATGGATTCCAACAAACACTTTGTTACAAGTTTCTGTTATGTAATCAGACCAACCTAAATGTTTGGTCAGTATCAGTTCAAGGTCCTTGACCTTATAATGAAGTGTTATATGGTTATTGTTAAGTAAAAGTCTGGGAGCATTGTCAAAGTCAACATTTCTTAGAAGTCTAGGATTTCCGATCAAGATGGATTGAGTTTTGTTTTCATTTAGTTTTAGACCATGTTTGAAGGACCAGTTAGAAATAGCATCAATATCAATATTCATATTAGTTATAGTTTTGGGCAAGTCAGTAACAGTACAATGAGTGTAAATTTGAAGATTGTTGACATACAAATGAAAATTAGAGTACTTAACCCAACTACTGGCAACTAAAAACCCTCTATTGGCAGCCCAATTTTCGCAAGGATATTTTTAAAAAATAATTAAAAATACTTCTGACACTTAGATTTAGTATTATTTTATATCATTTTACTTGTAAGATTCTGTGTTTTTATATAAAATAAATAACATAAGTGTAAACACTTATTCATTATTATTCATTATTCATCTCTAAGACGCCGATCGTAGAGATATGGGCGAATATGAGGAGTGAATGAGTGTGATGAGTGTAGATGAACGAGTGTAGTCATTGTTACTATCTGAGTTCGGCTTAGCTCAGAAAGGACTATTTATTAATAGCCCAATAGCCAGGGCAACTATGGGACCTATGGCTTTACGTGGAATCCGAACCACGTAGTGTTTGCGTATTTTAAGGCGAATATGAATGATCATATGAGTGTAGGATGAGTGTCCATGACTTGTGTAGTCTGATTACTAACTGAATTCGACTTTTCCTTAGAAAGGGCTATATATTAATAGCCCATTAGCCAGGGCAACTAAGGGACCTGAGCTTTATGTGAAACCCAAACCACGTAGTGTTGGTCTGATTTTCAGCTAACTCACAAGTCTGACACTCAGTTCTCTCCATCCACACAACATCCGAACCTTGACTACCATTCAACACGGACACTCCAGACTTCTCTAGTAGTGTCTACGTTGATGACAACCATTGAGCGGACGCCGTGCCGGTATTAAGAGAACCGAGCATGGAACCTATCGCCTACAATCTCCCAAACACTTTGTCCCCAAGTAGCTGAGTTACAGCACTGCGATTTACTTTTTTCCTTTTATAAAATTAAAAAAAAAGTTTTACCAAAAAGATTTTTTGGGGGGGGGACCTTACATGGAAATGTAATACATACTAGTCAATTCACAATTCCAAGATATACAAGTTTTTCCAAATTTTATAAACTTTCAGAAAATGTACAGTTTATAGGGTTTATTATAGGAATTTATAATGATAAAACTTAAAATAGTGGATTTTACCGAAAATTGATGTTTCTATGGTAACATGTTATAAAATTGTGTATTCATAAATTTCTTAGCCTGTTATTATAATTTTATCAATCATACATTATTTATATATTGTAATAAATTCTAAATTATTTCACTAACAATTCTAATAAAACATTGCATAAAGTACTTCAAACCAGAATGTAAACAAACAGTTTACTGACAGACGCCAACTAAAGAAATGGCGAAATGAAATCGTAAACATTGGATTCTTCTTCTCTCCATCTAGTTGTCATGTGGATAGTATTATCGATACTGATAACAATCGATTCAGAATTTAATCGACTTTCAAATAGTATCGATTAGTTTTGACGAAAAACGTAGCCATAACGATATAACATCAAATTTTCACAGTGATGTTTGACCGTCCGATATCGGACGGTCACCACTTGTTGAGAGTGATAGACCGTCCGATATCGGACGGTCACCACTTGTTGGGTTAATAATAGTTGTAATGTCATTAATGTAAATTGAAAATGGTAGAGGGCCAAGGACAGAACCCTGAGGCACCCTCGAGTAACAGGTTTCCAGTATGACTGTTTGTCACTAGATGCGACACACTGATGTCGATCAGACAAGATCAGACAAGTAGGACCCCATCCAGTAAATGCATCCAACAGAGAACCCCATAGAAGATAGTTTTAAAAGGAGAAGAGGATGGTAGACACAATCAAACGCCTTAGAAAAATCAAAAAGGGTTCAAATTGAAACTTGTTTTCCATCCATCGCATAACAAATATCATCAGTAGTTTTTAAAAGGGCACTGGTAGGTCTATGATTAGAAAAAATCCAGACTGAAAGTGAGATAGCAATCTATTAGAATCAAGAAAAGAAGAAATCTGTTGTAAACTACTCTCTCAAGACATTTGGATAGGGTGGATAAAGTTATTTGGCTGATGAGTCTAAAGTCAGAGAGGCTCTTAGGGGATGATATTTTTGGAAGAGGTCTACGATGGCAAATTTCCACCCGGTTGGAAATTCAGAGGAAGTAAGTAATTTGTTAAAAATGGCTGTAATCACAGGAATTACAATGGGGAGGATATATTTTATAATTTTCAGAGGAATTTTATCATCCCCAATTGCTCTTCTGGATATCCTCAATATCCCACCTAGTACGTCAGCCTCATTCACATATGTAAATGAAAACTGACCCTGAGCAGGAACTAAGTGATTATTACGCAACTCATGGACATAACCCGTAGCGCCAGATATGTCAATAGGGATATCAATGAAATAGTTGTTGATAAGGTTCAAATCCATATAAATTGGCTTGTTACTTTTTATTTTGACAATACCAAGCTCCTTAGCTCTTGACCATAAAGATTTAGTTGGTTGCTGTATTGAGAAATGTCTGTAATAAAACATAATTTTAGAATTGTGCAGTTCTTGCTTTGTTCTATTTCTTAAATATTTGTATTGAACCCAGTCATCAGCAGACTTTGTCCGTTTTGCTGTACGAAATGCGGAATCTCTTTGCTTCTGCAGTTGACGAATACAATCTGTAATTCAAGGTGTAGGCTGTCTGGTGTACGCTTTGTCACTATTGGGGCATGATGATCACAAAGAGAAGATACGAAAAGTTAAACTTGTTTACCAAAATGTGTCACTCTCTAAAGTCACAAAAGATATGGTATAGCTGAAACACATAGGAGGGCCTCACATAGCTGTGTTCCGACTGTACAGTGTTTTGATAAGATTACAAAGTTTTAATGACCAGAATAAGCATACTTTCCAAAATAAGCAAAATTACAATAAAGACAACTGATCTGTTTTTCCTTTAAAGAGACTTTTATGATAATATAATGCCAAATAGTTATAATCACTCTTATCTTGTATAAACAGCACATGTCATTCTTAAGTTAATAACCCTTTACAAATAAAACAAGCTACACATTTGTAGTTATAGTACTCCATATACTGCCTAAAAAATCTTCCTGCACAATTGTTCTCAAGCATCGTATCTACCACTTTCCATTGATTATTTTTTCCTCTACTCTAAGCATTACAAATTTGTATGTACTTTACTATATTAATAGGCCCTAAACATTAAA
Organism: Stictocephala bisonia; assembly: GCA_035578905.1. Lineage (NCBI taxonomy): Eukaryota > Metazoa > Arthropoda > Insecta > Hemiptera > Membracidae > Stictocephala > Stictocephala bisonia. The sequence goes on along the minus strand of JAQJVL010003259.1, from coordinate 174 downwards.
CTTTATTGAACTGAATTATTTAACTAGAAATGTATTTCTAAGTAAGTAAAATGATATTAAAACCATTTTACTTACTTGTATAAAATGTGTTGTCTTTAATTATTTCTGTTGGCGTTGTTAAGGTTTGAAGGCCAAAATCTGATATTTTCAAGACAAATCTTCCATCAATAAGAC